>WAAE01010337.1:0-78217 GCA_013400495.1 Nicator chloris
TCTTTGGTGAATGTATTTGTAGGAATGGATGTAAAAAGAGCTTCTTGAACTCTTCTGAGCTTCTTTGCTCTTCCAGAGTACTGTGAATTTTATACTGTTGCTGTTGGCTACATTAATATTTTAATAGACAAAATGAAGGGTGTGCTTTTACTACCTAAAAAAAAACTAGTCTAGGAGCTTCTACTGCTTCCTTGGAGAAGGGAACTGCCTGATCACCCTGGGGCAGACACAGCTTCTCAGTGCTCAGATGTCAGTCCTGGCCTAAAGCCTCAAATCTGGATCTACAACATAGGATAAGTTATGCCAGTGCTGAGTTTCCATGTTATAGGTAGGCACAGAGGAAGAAATTTGCAAATAATCTTATTTGTCCAATAGTCCTTTTGAATGCAAATGGGCACATGTTCATTGCAATCATGTAGGGATCTAGCAGTTACAGTGATGCAATTAAAAAGCTACAAAAGTGGTTAAAGCCAGTTAAAAATGCCTGAATAGCAGATGTAACCTTGGAACTAGTTTCCAAGGAAAAAAAAAGTTGCAGTCAGTTACATGAGAAAAATAACCATACTGGGAGAGAACCTTGTGTGTCTCTTCCTATGGTCTTACCTGTGACGCCATCTGTGCTAGAGGAAGCTCTGTTTTGTAGTATAGCACCAGCAAAAGAGAATGAGCTGAAGTACTCCTAGTTGTGCGTATAATTCATGTGCTGTATATCAGCAGTGCCTGTGATGCTTTTTGTAGTTGTGCTGTTTGCTGCCTCAGTGGGATTTTCAAAGGCAGCTTTGTTGGCAGAGCTATAGCAGTACTGGCATCTGTCTGCGTCTTGTTGGAAGTGTTTGTTACTCTTACCACACTTTAACAGTGATCCTAGTGAGCAGGAGACCAAGTTCTAGGCACATACAGCACAAATCCTTCTGATGACACTAATCTCACAAGGAGAGAAGGCTGGTGAGGATTTAATGCTCGTTGTGACTGAGGAAGGAAGGAAGGAAGGAAGGAAGGGCTACTTCCTCTGTACCAAACAGTGAAGTGAAAATTTTATAAAACAACATTCAAAACTGAAAAAGTTTCTCTACAAAGAGCCAAATCCATCTCTTACTAATCTACATATAGAAGTTTCTGTATCTTCTGGGAAAGCTGATCTGTGTGGCTGTAGCTGGAGTTGTTCCTTAGATACATTTGCTTGGAAATAATATTTTGTTCCCTGTCATCACAGAAGAAGTGCCTTTTGTCCGTGTTCCAGCAAGTGGCATGCTCATCACTCAGCTATGTTTTGTTGAAGCACTAAGCATGCAAAAATGACTAACATCTAGTAACCTAGATGTTTCAGGTATGCAAATGTCTTCTTAAATAGGAGTTTGAAGTGGGCACAGAGGAGTTTCAGTTTTTCTCTATATCTAGTGAAAACATGCCACTTATCCTGTACATTTTAAAGAACCTGCTGTCCTACATTTGGAGTAATGCAAATTAGGAAGGAATATAGATAAAATGCAACCTTCCAGTCAAAGCAAAATTAAAAAAAAACCTAACTTTTCACCCATGAGGTGGTAGGTGACATAAGCTGCACAGATTTCAGTCATTATCTGGATGCCATATTCTCTCAATCCCCATGTGTCTTTGGCATTCTCAACTTGGCTCTGAGTTGTCCACAGTGAAAATGTAAGCCCTGGTGATGAAGTTGGTGGAATTAAGATTTCATTCTGAGAACCTCTTTTTTAGTATTCGTCTTCTTTACATGTCAGTGCATGGAGAGGATGGTTTGCCCTAAGAGTCACCCATTTTTTTCTTTAGCTAGTTGCACATGTGTACAATTGGAAAGCTCTAGTTCTTTAAAGCAAAGACTATAGTGCTTTGCTTTTCTGTACCTTCTTTTGTTAAGCCAACAGTTAGTTGTGCTGCACATTGATGAATAATCTTGCAATAAGTAAATAGTTGAAAAGTGCCAAGAAAGAATATACCAAGACTGTATTCTAATATTACAGTATTAGGAATAATGTTGATAGATGTATTAAAAAAGTATGTCACTGTGTTTTCTAGAGACGAAATGTTTGATGGTTTTGCTCTAATTCTGTTGATTTCATCAACATTATATCAGAATCCTAGATGGCTTTGTCCTTTATATTGCATGAATATCCAGTACTTATTGTATATTGGGAGACCTAAATGAAGCTGTATAGCAGCCAACTGTAAGAGTAAACTTGTAACTTGGACACACTTATTTGAAGCTCTATTAGTCAAAATGAAGTGCATTTTTTGAGAGAATACAATGTTCCTCAACACAGTGATTCAGTTCAAAATTGCACCCATGCCACATGAAATGGTAAAAGCAGCAGAAAAGAAGGAATCTTCATTATCCAGTGTGTCTTGCCTTACTGGAAGTTTTAAAATGCATTTATGGACATCACACAACCATCTGAAAAATATGCCACAATTACTGTGGGTCTGTCACGAAGAATCAGAACAGAAAATTCTATTATTTTAACCTTTGTTTTTAAAAGCCATTTGCAAGACTCCGCAGTCTTCTGTTTTTCAGTCCTTCTCATGTAAGTTTTCTTTTTAAAGGTGTCTGTTTTTTTCCTTTATAAGATGCCTGTAGTTAGACTAAGAAGTCTGTATGATTACCTAAATATATGGCCTGACTTAAAAAAAAAATTAAAAATCCACATCTGTCTTGAAGCTAACTGAAACATTCCTGCTTGCTCCATTTTCATAGAACTTCTCATTCAAGAAAAACTGAGTAATTGAAAAAAGGTTAATCTAATCTACTCTGAGGTAATCTAATCTCCTAGTTCTTCCTTTTAAAGTTGATGATCCATAAATCATCTGCAGAAGAAATGAGAGGAAAATGTCATAATCACAGTGATACTTTTTCAAAAGAAAGAACTGAAAGAAAAAGGAAAGGCCTGTATCTTAAGTTTTCTGTTCAAAACTAATTGAACCACTGAGATCCAGAAGTCATTAGTTAAGTTTGGCATAGCTAGCATTTCAAAACTTCTTTGTGAAGAAGCTTTTCGACCTTTTGAGAGAGATCTGATTTTTACACAACAATTTTTCAGTCATAATTGTGTGATTGAAAAGGTGTTGGGTTTTCTGTCCATATCTGCCCATTTATTTACTGGTTTCAGAACTTCTTTAAATGGCAAGTGCTTCAGAAATAAGAAAATATGAAGTGGTGTGGTTTAAAAGGTTCTCTTAAAATGGATTGTAGATTCAGGAGTATCTTATTTCCTGAGGCAGCAGCACTTTCCTGTTCAACAGTGATGTGTTTCATGGTTTGCAAATTTAAATGATGAAATCTGTCTCCCATGGACAGAGGTTGACAATTGGCTTGCACATGTATTATGCCAACAGATACAGAAATCTATTATGCTAATATAATGAGAATTTATTTTGAAATAAGGATAACATTAATATTTGGAATAAAAAATATTTTTCCTTTCTTCTGATTTATTTCCTTATCTGTGGGCTGAATGCAGGTCAATAATGCTTGCCCCTGAGCAAGCATTACTTATAGGTGGGATGGCTTGCAAAAAAGGATGGCTGAGAATTATTGCAAACTGTGTTTCAGAAATCTTTCCATACTGAATTTAGAGTTTTCATGTCAGAGATGTGAACCTTTTAATCACTTAACTTTTAGAAAGTTGTGTGACTTCTGTGATGATGTGAGTACATAATTTGGGCCTCCTGTGGTTAAAAACATGGCTTTCCCAGGCACTGATTTAGTTAAAAGATGCAGATGTAATAATCTCTACCACGCATGTAATGTTTGTTGGATGGAGGAATATCCTCTGTGGTAAAATAATAGTTTTTTTTCTGTTACACTGATCATATATTTTGTATTTAATGTGTGCAAACAGTCTAATAGAAAGTAAGCAGAAATAATTGAATAATAATTGATGCCATGGTGAGGCTATTACTCATTATTGCTTCTCGTGAACATCACAGCTAAATACACTCCAGATGACATAATAAAATTAGCTGCTATGAATTTCAAAGAAAATCCTGCATATCAGTTTTAAATACAGAATTATTGTGATACATACTAGAGTTGTACTATGACAACTGTTGAAACGCTTGCAGCCAAGCAGCTTCATATTGCAGAAGTGAATTTCAGGTCTGAGTTGTGGTAGTACACAATACTACTCGATTAAAGACGAAAGAAAAATCTGCTACTGAAACTTGCCTTCCAGTGTTAGTAACTAAAACTATGACCAGAAGAAAATGTATTTTAAGCATACAAACATGCATTGCCAAAGAAAATATCTTCCCTAATCTGACTGCAGCCGATAGTTAAATAAAATTGCTGAATATCTAAAATAAAACAGTTTTAGAGTGTTAAATAAAATAGAATTTTGGTTTGTTATTTAAGTTCTATAGGCTACACATTTTTATAATTATGTGGGCAGTTTTTCTTTAATCAGCCCTTAAACTATTTATTACGGTAGGTATATTTTACATTATTAAAACCAGGTCCTCCTCACTGACATTTTAAAATATTTTCTTGGAAAAAAAATAAGCTGGTTGTTTGCGTATGTTCCAGTGCTTTACTGTGGGATGTAGTTTTGTGCAAGTTAGTCCTGCTCTGAGTCATGAGCTGGGAGTGCTGCTAAAAATATGATGAAGATCACTTACACCTGTGGAAGTAAACAAGATTTATTTGACTTGAAAAGCCCTGTGCAATATTTAAAATTCATTGCAAGTGTGACATCTTGGTCCTTTCCTTGTGTGCTAACAGCAATCGAGCCAGCTGCAGTCAGCAACCCAGCGCTCACTGCCTTGTGAATTACCTGGCTCTTTGAGTATGAGAGGTATGAGGGCCAATTACCAGCCCTTGTGTCACATCTCTGAATGCAGTCCTGCTTTGCCATAGTTAAGGTTAGTAGTGCTGAGAGGCATAAAAATAGAGCCAGAGATTGCAGTGTTTCAAAACAAGGCTGAAATAAATTATGAGATATGTAAAGGCCAATATATAGGTTACTTCTATTCTTGACTGACTGTGACAACATTAATATTACAGCCAAGATTGCAGTAAAAGTAAACACTTAAAACGCTGGTTGAAACCATCAGGAAGAAAGAGCTATAAAAGTGTGGGATAACATTAGGAAAGGCTGTGCTTTGTGATTTACTGGATATACAGATCTGACAAGCCATGCAGCTGTGACTGGGTTAAACGTGTACATTTCCTTTACTTTCCTCTTTGTCTCAAGCAGAGGGAGGAAAGTCTCTTCAATTCAGCCATAGGGCATGATAGGACCATGTTTGCCCTGAGAGGAAAAATAACAGCCTGAGTAGTATCAAAACAACCCAAAGCTGTCATAACTAAAGTCCCCTCTGATACTGGCTAGAATGTAGTCTCACTGGGTATCACAAATGTGTTAACTTGAATGGACCAAACAGCATCACTTTCAACAAAACCTGAAGGTGGTATCCTCTCCCTCTCCCCCTTGATATCTGTTGAGGGCTGGAAGGAAACCCCCTATTTCTCTTAGAGAATTGTCATTTACACCCTCTTCAGTTGCTGGGGCTGTAACAGTTTGCTTGGAAATAGCTGCACTGTGCAACAGCTTTATTCCTTGTAACTGACAGTTTCTGCAAAGGTGTAGAGACAAATTTGTGACTGTGTTCCAGGCAGCTTCACTGTTTAGGAGTCCTATGTGTTCATCATACCTTTCTCCTGTCAGTTGCAAAGTGCTCTAATCTGTGTTTGCATTTAATTTTGTTGTAATTTACTGACAGTAGATATATTAAACCATGAAGCAGTTGTGGAAGATGGTTGAGATAAGGGTTTCAAATTACTATTGTGTTTGGCTTGGCAGCTGAAGTGATTAAAAGTAGTCATCTTGTAACATGCCTTTGTATCTCCCCTGAAGGAAGTGGCAGTGCTTGTGCTTCCTGAAACCTTAGGGTACACAAAGCAGAAGGAAAAAGAATGGAGAAGTATGGCTGCAGATTTTCAAACTTGAAAATTGCCAGTAAAATAGTGAAATAAATATTGTTTTGATGCTTCCAAAATGGAAGAATAACTCTTAGGTTTTATAAGGTAAAATTTTTCTCTTTTTCGCAGGGGAAGATTTTGTTCCTAAGTTACTGACTGGACTAAGTTATGTGAAAGATGCTGAACTGCTGGTATACATCAATCATGAAAAATCAAACCAGTCATCACATTAAGCTTCCTATATAGGTGATTTTGTTTTCCTGTCCATTTTGACAGAACATTTTTTTTTAGATGACAAATAATAGGAAGAACTAATTTTGGGGGATATATGTGCCAGCTTGCGGCTTTTATTTTATGCTTTACTCTTCTCTTACTATCATGCTTGCAAAACCCACAAGTTTACAGTAGCCATTCTGCTAAAGAGTCATGTCTGTGTTTTGTGCTAAAGCTGAATATGAATTGAACTATTGCTCCATAGTTTCTTTGGGGCTGAAAAGGATGTGTTTGTGCTACTGTTCTTCTGGACTGTTTTCCCTGTTTTCTCATTTGTACTTGGCAATGTGAGCTGCAGCTCTCTAGAAGACCATTAAGATCATTAACAGATTTTGGGGATATTTTCACAGCCGTTGCCACTCTTCCTTCCATTTTTGTGTGCCTTGGCCATGGCATAGGAGAGACATAATGGCTTTTGATTAACATAGAAATGCATAATCTTGTGCTCTGTGTTTATGGATTTCAAATAATCACGTGTTGCAACTCGAGAGTGTTACGTCCACAGAAGGCATCATACCTCTATCATGCAGTGTTGGGTACCGTACCCACCATAGCAAAGGGTGTTAATTAGAAAAAGCAGAGCAATGAGGGCTTAGAATTTTCTCAGTTCTCACAGTAAATCCATATCTGTTATTTTAGAAAGTTTTCAAATCGTTAAAGCTTTTTGCAAAAGGTTGTCCAGTGTCTAATAGCCCTCCAGTCCTGATGTCAGTGCCTACGCAAGCAAGCCTTCTGGTTTACTTTGCACTTCCCCATATACAATGCAAACAGATAGCTAATGACTGGGTAAATACAATGGGAATGTACTTCGTGCACTGTGTGTTCTGAGCTTGAGTGTTTTGGTCTTTATTTTGTTTGCCTATTTTTATATTCTTTCACAAGCACATTTTGTAATGATGGAATATTACAGAGTTTCTAGTACAGTACAGAGGAATAGCACAAGGCATGTATTGTGTTCACTCTCTTTAAATCTGAAATCTTTGCTGATGCCAATTATTTTTGGCTTTTATTCTTTTGAACTAATATAGTATGAACAGAGGTTATGTGTTACGATTCATTAGCACA
This sequence comes from Nicator chloris, assembly GCA_013400495.1. NCBI lineage: Eukaryota > Metazoa > Chordata > Aves > Passeriformes > Pycnonotidae > Nicator > Nicator chloris. Next base: position 7,271 of record WAAE01010337.1, read on the forward strand.
AGAGTGTTCATTTAAAGCAAAAAAAACCCCACCAGACAAAAATGTATCTGTCAGACTTTGGCCCCTTTTCCTTTCCTAATTTTTAATTTATTTTTTAAATGAAAATCCATGAAAAGTCCAAATATGTGAAAGAAAAGACAGTGAGAGCAGAGGAGAAACTCATTAGCTGAGAACTACTCCCAGTTGTGGTATTAACCCACAAGGATTACATTTGTAGCATGTAAGGAATATGATTTTCAAAACCACGAAACAAAGACATTGAAAGCTAAGTCTTTAAAACCAGTCTGATCATGGACTTCCTAATCCAGCCCAGAACGTCATTACTTGCCTGTGCTGGAAGTGCCTGGTGCTACCTGGCGTGCAGCTCATTGCCTGACAGGATTTCCAACACGTTTTCCACGGAGCTGCTTTCCAGCCAGCTGCTCCCAGCTTGCAGTGGTGCTCAGGATACTTGGATACTGGGTGCAGGACATGTTGTGCTCCATGAGGTGCTTGTCATTCCGTTTTTCTGTGTGATGAGGTACCTCTGAGTAGCTGCTCTATGTCCCATCTTATCAATCCTTTCCCCCCGCGTTTGTCCCCCCTGTATTTTTGCGATGTGTGCTCCATCCCATCCTGAAGATTGGTAATAAAGCTGTTGGTGAACACTGATCCCCGAGAAATGTGTCTACTAATCACCTGCCTATTGGATTTTGTTCTGCTGATCACCATCCTTTGGACCTGACTGATCCAGACAGTTTTCCACCAATACTCATTTTTGCAGCTTGTGTTTCACCAGCATGATGAAAGGAAGGCTGTTGATAGCCTTGCTGAAATCCTGGTAGAACAGTATCTATTCTTCTACCCTTGTCCATTCATTATCTTTGACATCTCATGTTAGAAGACAGGTTGATCAGGCAAGATTTTCCCTTGTTTAATTCATGTTGACCATTCCCAACCAACTTTTGCTCTTGGACATGGCATTGAGGCCCTGTGGTGGTCTTGGACATAGAATTGAGAATGATTTGCTCTATCTAGGAACTTTATATTAGGCTGACTGGCTTACATCCATAGATTCACATTTCTGTAGATCCTGCTTACCCTGCCTAAAAATCTGAATTCATTATATTGCTCTGCAGAACACATCCCTACTCAGCCTGATTCCTACAATCACCCAGGAGTTGAGGAAGAAATCAGCTTTTATAAATCTTTCTATGGTACCAGGGAGTCCCTCTAAGCAAAAAACCCCAACCCTGTGTCAACCACCTGACTTAGTTGAAAGGTCATGCTGGGTTTTGTTTATACAGTACCAGTGGCCTGAACAGAATGGATTGGCAGAAGTGCATGGGCTAGTCTATTCTTACATAACTAATTTTCCTAATTAATTTGGAATATTATGGTGGAAAGAAAGGAAAACTAATGATAGCATTTCTGAAAAAAACCCCTAGCGACTCAATGCCTGGCTGTTATTGTGTCGATATGAAAAGCTGCAATGACCATATGAGACCGGAATGCTTTTGCTATGTATTGTGTTAACATCTTTCACTACCTAAATTACCTCTCATCTGGTCTGTCAAGCCCAGTCATCATCAAACAGGTCAGTTTGGATTTTCTTTGAACATTCTCTTGACATACTTTAAGGTTCAAACAGTGACACTTTAAGATATTTGGAAAAGATAAGCTGAATTAATATTTTATTATTTTTGAAGGAAGAAAGGTATTTATTTTGGAAGTCTGTTAGGCTTCATATCCTGCAGAGATACATGGTTTTCAGCATGAGATTTCTCTGAAGGTTTTTTTTTTTTTTTTGTTCTGCATTCCTTAGCAACAGCTGGAATTGGGCTTAAAAAGTAGACAAATGGAACAGTGCTCAGAAGGAAATTTGGAAAATTTTCTCTCCTAGATTCCTGTTTTGTATATTGCTGACTGATTTAGATAAAAGGAGACTTTAGTTTGGAAAGTTTGGGAACCCGTGATGTGTTTGTGTGGGAAAAATTAGCAAGAAAAGCAGCAGCGCTTTGGAGCATGGGTGTCCATCTCTTATCTAGGATTGCTTGAACATATTTCTCCTGATCCTTGATGCTAGATAAGCCTTGACTGCTGTTGACAAAGGGCTTTTACTTTATCTCTTACTTCTTGGTGTCACATAGTTTCTATAGTTTTACTGTATGAATCCATTTTATCTTCAGGGTTGCTGAAAGCTATCTGTGTGAAACAGAAGGGTTCTGTATGGGGCAGTGGACTGGATGTTCTGGAGAACACTTCAGATCTCCACACTATCAAGTTATATGAACCTGTTGCATAATTAAAGGTTAGGTTTGTTTTTTGTTTTTTTTTTTACTCTCTGTTTTTAGCATATCTTTCCTATTTCCATTTTTGCTTTTTCTCGTATTCAGCACTGTTCAGTTATTTTAGCATCTCTTTCAAATATTCCTGGAAGGAAAGCAATCATATGGTCTCATTTACAAGAAAATATTTTTAAATGATCTAAGGAAAACCTGTAATGATAAACTGATTTGTTTTTAACTCTGGCCATAAAAATAATTAGAGAAGCATTTTGAAATTGCAAGTAAGCCTGTTATTGTCTTAAGATGTATTGCAGAGTAAACAAGGGCACTCTGTAAGGGATTTTACAGAATGCAGCACAATGTCTTTCCAGAGGTTGCAGAGGTGCAATGGCTTAGAATGCAGGGGACACCCCCTAAACCTTGGCTGTATTGGCAAGTAGCTAATTGATCTTGCTGAGACTTCTGCTCTAGGTGGGTGCTCATAAACAAATATTGTGCAGTTGTATTGAATTACTGCTTAACTGAGCTCCACTGCTCATGTAATTTACCTCCACGTGGCATCAGTGAAATCAATAAAAATGTCAACAACTGAAAATAAGTTCTTTAAACTTTGAGTTGTTATATAAAGCTTGCTAACTTCACTTAAAAATGATAGCAGCATATGATCTTTGTAACTCAGATGTGTGTTGATTGCTATCTGATTATTTTGCATTACTTAAAAATTGTTTAATAACAGTCAAAGAAAATGTTGAATTTATTACATTTGTGACTATTTTATTTTCTTATGCTGCATATATCTATGCTTGGCTAAGAATGTTCTCCAAAGGCAAATGTGCTGATTCTGTAATTGAATATTAGACAATAGTTTACATTGTATTGTGGATAGATAATCTCTTAATGTGAACTACTTTGTCAGACATAGTTTTAATTGATTAAGGTCAGATTTGTATCTATTTTTTTAATAGCAGATGAAACAGGATTTTGCACAGAAGAGCTGACCCTTCTCTAAAACAGATTGACATATGCAGAGGGTGTTTAATCTCTGCTGTATCTTATGTTTGGCGTTAACTTAAACTGAAGTTAGGGAGAAGTTCCACTCTTAGAGGGAGTAATAACAGACAGCTGAACTAAACAGAACAAACTGCATAATTTACAATAGATGATTTATGAATTCCATGTCTGGTAAGAATTACATGCTGATAATCCCTAATTTTGAGTAAGGAGTGCTAATGTCGTCTCTTCAGACAATTAATAAACATTTATAAGACAGCACATTGTTTGCAGGAGTACTTGTTCAGTTGTATTGTTTAAAGGAGATACGTTAATAAATTATTTGTGATCAGCACTTCAAGACACTCAGGTTTGTCTGTTCAGAATCAAACAATTTATCTCCAGATAAATGGTTCTTTACCAAGTAAAGGAGGACTATTGTGCTTTTTCAAAAAACAGTTTTTTATGTAGGATAATTCAGTATTTCTAACAAGATAAAGGATGCATTTAGAACTGAGATTAACGTTCTTAATTCTGAAGATGTGGTGTGGAGATTAGCTTTAAAATGTAAAGGTGATTAAGATTTTCAAACTGAGGACAATATCTACGAGCTGCATACCCAGCCCTCTGAGCTGGAAGGCAGGGAGGGGGACCTGAACGAAGATCCCGTAATGCAAAGGAAGTGGTCAGCAACCTCCTACACCACATAGACACATAAAAGTTTATGGGTCTGGATGGGGTCCCCCCAAGGGTACTGAGTGAGCTGATAGAAGAGATCACTGAGCTCTCTGAGACCTTGTTGCTCTCTACAGCTACCTGTAAGGAGGTGGTAGCCTGAAGGTTGGTCTCTTTCCCCATGTGACAAGAGGTAGGACAAGAGGAAGTGGCCTCAAACTGCACCAGGCAGGGTTTAGGTTGGATATTAGGAAACGTTTTTTCACGGAAGGATTGTCAAGCATTGGAACAGGCTGCCCAGGAAAGTGGTGAAATCACCATCCCTGGAGGTATTTAAAAGATGGGTAGATGTGGCAAATTGGGACAGGGTTTAGAGGGGGACCTGGCAATGCTACATTAATGGTTGGACTCAATGATCTTAGAGGTCTTTTCCAACCTTATAAATTCTGTGATTCTGTGGGCCTATTAATAAACTGTAGGGGAAGCAGAAGGACCAGCTACCCTTGAAATACCTTTGAATATATCTACATACCTCTAGATTGCTATAACATAAGGGTTCACACTTAAAAATCTCAGTGAGGGAAAATCTGTGAATAAGTATTTATGGTATCATAACCCAATCAAAATTACTGTTTAAAGTACCGTAGCATCTTTAATAAAGATCCTGCATGATCTAGCAAGATATAGTTTCCCAAGTATCCAGAAGCCTCTAGTTTTATATGCCTAAAGCTCACCAGATTGTAGGAGTGCCTTGTAATGGTGTCTGTGAAAAGGATGAATTAAAGGCTAAAGGTATACCTCTTTTTCTGAAGACAACTGCAAAAACAGCCTCTTACCCTATAATAGGAAATATTCAGTGGGAAGTTTGTAAGGGATATCAAACTAAATTTTCAAATCCCAACCTTATTCTTTAAAAAGAGATAGTGTATCCTTTTAAACATAACTACATACATAAAGAGTAAGCGGTAGTGTTACCCACAATGCAGCTGAGAAATGTGAGGATTAAAAGGTTTTAAAGTGACTTAATAATTCTCTCAGATATTAAAATACAAGAAAGTGAAATATATCTGTCAAAAATCTGCCTTGTTTAGTGTAGTGCTATAGACGACACTTTACCAAGTGAAAGGAAGCAGAAATTCCTTCAAATTTTTAAGTGTTAGTAAGAAATATACTAACTACATTAGCTTTATCAGTGTTATGTGTTTGCTCAATGCCCAAGTTTTCAAATATCCTAAAACAATGACAGAAATTTGGATTTTTGTCCAAAGAAGTTGCTCTAATTCTCTCACCAATAGTGGTGGAAAGAAATAATATTGGAGTTCAGAATTGAGTCCAAAAGGAGGACTGAGTTCAGGGGATTTCAGGAGTGTTTGCAAAGTTCAGAATTCATAAAAAGAAGGGGATATGCAAGCAAGATGGTTGTCTTTAAAATGACAGATGACATTAATTCTAGAAGACAAACATACGAAGCACAACAAAATAAGTGTCATTGAAGCTCTGATATAAACCTGGCATTACCCTTGACTTACTGTCTTTAGTGGTGTTACAGACTGAGAGGATTGCATACATGAAGATATTCACAAACTGTATTTTAAAATGCAAGAAGACTATATCAGGGAAATATATTCTGTTGTTGAAAGATATTCTAACATGTCACTCAGGTTTTTCCACAAATACTTTGTTACGGAGATTTGTTGCATATGGCTGTAATTACGTTAACACTTCTCTGGACTTTCAATTTTTCTTCATTGCATTTCTAGAGAATGAGAATAAGATTAAGAATAAAACATACTTTATTGAAACTTTAAGGGCTGTCCTTAGGTTTTTGCTCAGGTTCATAAGATCCAAATTGCTACATGGGTGCCAGGTTTTACAAGTGGGCACATTTTACTATTCAGAAGACTTCAGAATGATCTCCTGCATTTGAATTTTTGAAAATCCTAATCTTTGCAGTAATTTGCTCTGAAATGCCATTGGTGGTTTGATTTTATCATGTGCTGTAACCTCTTAACTACTCAGTTGGTTGGAAAAGCTGATTCAGAGTTAGCAGAGCAAAGTGTTTGATCCGATTGGAACTGCTGATGGTTTTGTTTCTGTAGCTGGGAAATGGTGAGCGACCCATTACTCATTTTTTTCCTGCAAGTCTTCACCCTGGAGTATTAACGAGAGAAAATTCTTTTTCAACTCAAAAATGCTTAGGATTTATAGCAAGAGAGTTGAAAATTAGGATTTTCAGCTGCAGAATGTGGGTATCTGTTTTAAACTGAGGGAATCCAGAGTTGTCAATCCCAGAGAGATGCACGTATTTCATCTAGGCACTGAGCGATGCTATAAAATGGTGAAGTCCTGGAGCCAGAGAAAAGATCTGATCGTTGATATGAAACAAATGTATCAGATATGTCAAATATATCAGATAAGCAGATAACCATGCTGATAGGCAAGTGTGTTACAGTGTTAAAAGCTGTTGAGCATTTTGCCACCACAGAGTATTTTTATACTTTCCTTTTAGTCCTCTAGTGCTTTTTGGCATGTGGGAGATGTTAGTGCTGGTTCTTTGCAGTTCTTTGGCTGGATAGTTTTTAGGTATTCCTCAGTGGCTGTCTTGATTTAGACATGCTTTACAGTGTCATCTACCAGCATGATTTATTGCACTGTATGAGAAATAAAGGTTCACCTCTCTATGTAGGCAACCGTCAGGATGACCAGGGCTCACGGTAATTGTGTACTCTCTGTATGCAGTTTTGTATGTTCTTTACAGCTCAGATACATTAAATTTAGTGGTGATAACTCTCTATATAAAGGGAACTTAGTTTCTGATTTAATTGTTGCTTGACAGGACAATTGCCTGGGCCAGGATGGGTGAGGGGAGTGGGAAGTTTTGGTGCCATAAGCTCCCTCTGCAGTGCCAAAGCAGAAGTCTCGGTCACGCAGAATGCCCAGGATCTGCCATGCCTCTCTTCTCCTCAAACTGTGAGGAGGTTTTGGAAACTGGCTTAAACCAGATGCTGGCTCTAAAATAGCCAGTTGAGGTTAGAAACTGCCCACTCTTTTGGACCGATTTCAGACATTATGTTGACAAAACAGTTTTAAATTAAATATTTTACTGTCCAAATGCATCTTGAAGTTCTTTCAGGTAATACTCAGCCTGTGGTTGCTGCCTTTTTCCTCTGGGTAGTATGGTAACACAAATTTATTCCTTGGCCTCTGAGTAATGAAACCTGCTTTTAGGTGTCTTAAACCTGCCAATCCTGGGTACTCAGTGTTTGCTTTGTGACTTGAGGGGCTGAATTGTACTGCCCAAGGTTGGAGAGTGATCATTATGCCATCCCTGCCTCCTCAGCGAAGGGGAGGGCTCTGTCTCCCCTGCAGATGCCCCCTGACTGTGGGGGCTCCACCCTGAGGAGCTTTGCCAGTCACTGCAGTGGTGCACTTACGTCTTGAAATGTGTCCTGAGGGAAGTGCAAGTTTTGGATCTGGAAGTTGCCTGGAGAATTTGCAGGTGTTTGGCACTTGAATTCAGAAATAAAAGCGGAAGAGGGCCCACAAAATTGATTTTATTGAGTGGAGCAGATGCTTTTCTCAGGGCCCACTTCCAGAGCAGCGGTTGAAGCCGACTGGTCACTGTCTTTGAATGAATTGAATTACAATAAGTATAAGCAAAATCAGTTGTTTTATCTCCTACAGTTTTTGCCCAGATACTGCAGAAACGTGACTATTTGATGGCATGGATGCCTATCTTCCTATATAACCAAAATACCCAGGGAGCTGAACTGGAGTCCTTGCCTGAGGGCACAAAAACCAAGCTGAGCAGTTGTTTTAAAAGGGAAATCTTTCTTGCTTTTAGTCCGCAGTTAAGTGGCCTGTAACATGTTCGAGCAGAAAAACAATAAAAGTAAGAGACTTTAGTGCCTTAGCATGTTTTGTACTGTTTCTTTCACAAAAAATTCAGACCTAACCCTTTGTGTTATTTACTGCTGTTACGTCTGACTGAAAGCTGAGTTTTAGTAAACATGGGAAAACATTTCACAGCTCACAGGGCTGGAGTTCTTCATGTATATGCAACTTTTTTTTTTTTAACAATTCTGAGCCAGTCATTTTGTTTACGTTGTAGAAAGAATTCAGAAAGGTGGTTAGTAACAATGAAAGAATTCAGTATGCTTATCTATATAAATATTAGTAACAATTATTAAATATATTCCAGAGAAAATGTATAGGTTTATTTTACTTCAGTAATACAGTGTATTTCTTTGCATACTTTGATACTAAAAAATAATATATTACCTCTAATTCTCCTTATGCTCACCCCATCTCATGCAAATATAATTTGATATGATAATTGCAAATTATCACAATTTTAAAGAAATATTTTTAAAGCCTAATTTTCTTTAAAAACAGTATAACATGATTGCAATCTGAGTTAACTGCTTCCATGTACTCTGGTTTATAGTAGCACTACAGCTTTAAGATCTGAAAGCTATTCTTATGCCTATTTCATAGCATGAAATTTAACAGTGAGTTGTGGAACATACATTCAGAACTTAAATACGGAATTGTTATTTTAAGTAATTTCTTTCTATACTAAATTGATATGTTTATAATTTATTAGTTTTTAAAAAGTTATTAAATTTAATTCTAAAGATCAGAAAAATGTTGCCCATATTAGTAATTGTCCTTCAGAAAAACCCCTAACTTTTGATTTAAAAAATCCACTGATTGATACTCTGTAAACCTTAAAAATTAGTTTTCCATACCTTAAAAATATGATAATAATTATTTCATGGTCTGTGGAGCTCTGTAGATTTAATTTTTTACATTTTAACTCTTTTATATAACTTACACCCAAAGGAAATAATATTCTTTCTACAGCTGTTCATAGGTTTTATAATCAAAGCCAGGTTTAAGTAATACAATAGAAACTTAAAGGGGCTAAATTTTTTTTTTGCCAAATAATGTAATTAATTCATTGCAAAATACATTAGAGTATAATATAATTATAAAAATGCACAAACTTTAAATTAAGTGCAGCCATCTTAATTTAAAACAATTTACTGTATGTGAACAGTCTGTTAGCTAAAGTTGAAACACAAGTTTTGTTCCATGTGCTTTATAATCTGATGTCAGTGTACAAAGCCTTTGGAGCAGTATAAACATATGTGTAAATGAATTGTTTTAACATTCAATTTTTATGATATAATTGCTCTGAATCATGAAACCTCAGACCTAAGATGTTCCATCGGGGAGGCAGAAATACTGGTGACAGTGATATCCAAAAAGCATACAAGAAATAGCTGATGAGGCCAAAGACAACTCATGTGGTGTTCCTGCAAAAACTTGAAGGGGGAAAAAAAAAAGACAGAAAACCCCACTCCTTAAATCCTGCATTATAATGTGAAAGCTCCATGCTTTTGTTGGACAGCTGAGATGGATGAATTGTATTTTAGGATTGGCTGCTGCTCTAAATACAGTCAAACTTATACTGTTCAGTATTGCCACAGAAAAAAAGTTATCTGCGGGCCCAAGTTTCGGTAATTAAATCCTGGAAGGCCCCTTGGGTGGCTAGCATTGACTGGTGTTATTCCAGAGAAAGCATTGCAATTCATTTATGAAATATTCCAGTAGAAATATGATGTATCTGTCCCTTTCCCTAACATAGTTCCAATATTTTTCTTCAAGATGAACTGTAAAAGATGTTCAGACTCTTACATTTGAATACATCTGTGAGTCATAGTTAGATCCAAGACATTAATGGTAGGAGAAGAAGACAGATGAAAGTTACTGAGGACCTGGAGGAGGAATAACCAATTCCACTGGGGCTGCTAATAGTTAGTCCCTGCCAATCTATTATTTCAATCAAGCAGAAAGCTAATTACATGCAACACTTCCATTCTTTAGCAAAAAAAAAAAAAAAAGGTTAAAGTGCCTCTATTTTAAGACTGACTATGGTCTTTTTGGCAAAATACTGTTCTGTCAGAAAATGCCAGTGTCAAATCTTTTTGCCAGTTTTAGCAGGAGGTTTTTCAGGGAATACTAGTTCTGTCTTTCCAGGTGGAATTTCTGACAAACTTGGTGTTCTTGGTTGAAGGTTTGAGCTTCTTCCCTGGACTGTTCCCTTTTTTTCTGTTCATGTCCATTGGATAAAATGCTTATGTGAGGAGCATGGAGGATCGGGAGCTGCCATCTCTGAGATGAGCACCCTGGCCATGGGCAGAAGTGCCCTACTTGGGCTCCCTTCTTTGCTGCTCAGTGGCACTGTGACTTTTGGGGTGCCACAAAGAGAATGCCCCTCTTTCCAATTGTACTGCTCTCTGTGGTTATTTATTGCTCATGGGAATACTTAAAGAAATTAGACTTTCTTGTTTGTTTGTATATTTTTATTTGCTCGTTGTAGAATAGCTTCAGATACCTTACTTGGGGATTAGGTTCCAAACATCAGATTCTTGCTGGCCTGGCCACCACCTTACATTAACAATGCTGTTTGGCTGAGAAAAAGAAATGCTGAGTATAAAAAACTAGCATTGAATATTGTGTATTGTAGAGGTCACAACACACATTTTGTGTAAAGTTCAAGTCTGCATATGCATATGTCCAAGTCATCCACAATATATATTGATATTGATGGAATTAATGTGATTATATACTAGTAAATATATTGATGGACTTACACTCTATTCAGTCCCAAAGAGCTGAAGTGAAAGGAGACAAAATGTCACTGAAATATTACTTGTAACACCATATATTGCTGTGTGTTGAGTCAGAAAATTGTTCCTGTTTATTTAGAATGCCTCAAGTGAGCAGTTTATCTCCAGAATGTATTGAGAATGTTTCAGATGTGCAAGAAACCCGGTAAGTAATACAGAGGAAGCAATCCACTGTTACGCAAAAATCAAATTACGTCATCAATGTTGCATTACCAAGAGACTTTCTGTCACTCTTCTTTGAGAGAAATCCTACTTGGTTAAACCAAAATTGAGAAATCTACTTTCCTCTCAGGCAAAATCCTCTCATTATTGTGTATTTAATCACTGTCTATATGCAGAATACTAAGAAAAGATTTATATAAGTAAGCTTGATGGGATTATGTGATTAAATGTGGATGTTACCATCTTTGCACAAATTATAAAAAAACTTCTACTGTTCTTTAAGGATAGATATTCTGATTTGAGTAGGAAGATCTGAACTTACCCCATTTTCATATGGAGTTTTGAGCTGCTGGAGGGAAATGTGGTTCTAAATACTGTGTGTAACATTGTGTATGGATTTAAGTTTCGAGTAGCCGATGGGTCTACCCAAATTATAAGAGCGACTTCAGCAGTCACCTAATGAATAGCATTTTTTTTCCCTGTTACACGTTTGATTACTGCAATCTTCATTCACCTGTAAAGCTGGATGTTATACCAACTTTGAATTCCAGGTAGTTGAGAAACTTGAAAGACCTTTCACCATCTATGTACTGACAATATATGTATTTTATTTTATGTCCATAAAGATTTTACTACCTTTGCCAGTGGATGAGGACTAAAAACAGAGGGAAATAGGATTAATTTTTTAAGTGTCATTGTCTCTTTCACTGTTATTGATAGACAGTCTTACTGGTACTACAGATTTTGTAGTGGTCTAGCTTCTCCAATAATTCCATTTAATTGGGAACATTTGTCTCATCTCTGCAACTAGCTATGTAAAGACAGTCACTGCAATGAGGTGGCATGGATTTGAATTTTTCTTCATAATTACTCAGTTGGGATTGATCTAAAAGTTGCATCTCTAATCAATGCACTACAGGCATCCTTTATAGTCAATAAGGATTAACATCTTCAAAGGATGGTACATTTCATTTTAGAGTAAATAGCCCTTTGGAGAGATTTGAAACTTTTTAGCAGTACCTGAGAACTAGAGATCCTGTTGATTGTCTCCTAAAATTGTCTCCCTTTTAAGAACATAAATAGCTTTACTTGATTTTTAATGTTAAGAAGCCAGTGAATTATACAGAACTGACTGTTCTTACCTCCACGTGATTCTTTAGCTGGGAGAAAATCAGAAAGAAAGAAGTCTTGAAAACAGCTGTAATCATTTAGAAAAGTTACATCAAATAATTAAGAAAACTTTCAAAGGATGTTTGAATAAAGGACATTTGTTGTATTCAACAAGAAAACTGCAAAGCAGCATCTTGAATTTCAGCATGGTGTGGTCACTGCGCTACAGCAAATCTCAGCGCTTGATTTGTTTGGTCAGTGGGTCTTCTAGGCTGAAGTTGTTTATTAACCACTACTAAGCTTTTCTTTCTCTATATAATTTGTGGTGATCACTAAAATAAGTAGAAATGTCTTGAAAAATTATATACTGTTCAGAGAAAGATGCTTAAACCTCTATTTTTGTAGAGCATTCAGAGTAATATTGATTTTACAATGAATAGGAAACGATGAAGCCAGAAAATGCCATAATTTCTGGAATATCCCTGAATTCACAGCAGAAACAAACCAGGAAAATAATGTTATGTGTGAACTTTTATTTCAGGACTTTTTTAAAAGTCAACCACAAAAGAAGACATTTGAGAATGTTTCCTGTCTTGATCAAGAAAATGTACAATGTCAAACACTTAAAGTGAATCTTTAGCAATCTAAACCCCAGCGATTCCCTCCTAAAAGCATGAAGGACTGATTTTCTTCCGTTATTGTGCTCTGATAAAAATATTGTCAGTCTGATGTTTTAAAAACTTAATTTGTCAGTGAATTTTCTGGGCTTTATACAGTGAGTGTAGATTGTGCCAGATTAACGTGACAGATTAGATCCTGACCTTAACAAAATCTTGTCAGAACAAGAACTGCAACATATATGATGTGGGGATTGTAGAATGGTGGGCTCTCAAAAATATTAACAAGTTGTAAAGAGTAGCGTTTTTTAAGGCTTGGTTAGATTTTAACACTCTTCTAGTTTCTTAGTTACAAACCCCAGAATTTTTAAGTCACAAAGTCAGTCTATTATTGACATAGTAAAAATTAGAATCCTATAATGAACCTGGCTGATATTGAAGGTCTCAGAAACAGAGTTTCTACGTGACTAGGAACTACTAAGGTTTTTTTAGCATAAGCTTATAAATGATTAGTTGGATGAAAGAGGAAGAGCTGGTGTATCAGTTACCTTTGGCTCAGTTGTGTATCCTGCAGCTGGATAAAAAGACAGGTGTGTTTGGAGAGGCCCTTATGATAGAGATAGTAAGGACTTATTTTGTTGTAGAAGACTGTGGTGGGGTGAATTAGTTTTTTGAAAAAAAGTATTGAAACCAGATGATGTGAGTGAGGAGCTGTTAGGGTCATCAGAAGCTGTGGAGAGCCTGCTCTCTGAAAATAGCTTAAAGTGCCTGCCTTCTTGCCACTATCAAAAGGAAGACTAATGGAATGTTAAGTCCTGTTTATAAATTTACTGGAAAAATGAACAAAGATAACCAGCAGAAAAGTGTTTGCTAAAGTAATACTGGAGGAAAATTATATATAAATGAATAGTTTGAAATTAGAAGAGTTTCAAGATGACCTGTCATACAGAAGGAGTGTGGATAAAAAAGCCAATAACCACATTACAGCATTATCATCACAATAGAGTATAATACAGTCAAATATGATCAATTTGTGATAGAAACTGTGATCTTCTGTGATGGCAGGGACAGGACTTCAGTTCTGAGACCTTGCTAAGTTTTGTATTCTTATGCTTTGTCTGAAGTTTGGGGGAAAAGCCCCAACTTTAGCTGTGCATGGACTAGTGGTGTCATGCAGAAAAATGACCTGTGATCTGCAAACATTTTCACGTAAGAATAGTTTGTTGAGAGGAAATCAGACATAAGGGCTGGTGGGCACAGAAATTTCCATGGCTAGATAACTGTTGTTAAAAAATGTGCTTTGATTTTGTGGTTGCTCAGCTGGGAGAGCACATGAGTGTAAGTGCACCCTAATCCCTGACTTCTGACATCAGTAGTGGCTTTAGCTGACAGGAAACCTGACTCAAGCAGTGGTGAGTTTGATCACTAGCAAAGGACGTAAAAGCTCAGACTTTCACAGAATGCTACATTTTGGGGTCTCCCTTTATGCTTCCTGTTGTATGTCATGTATCACAGTCTCTGTGACTGCTGGAGGCTGGAGTTCCTGCTGTGTACAGTCACAGTACTGGACACTGGATGAAACCAAAAGCCCAATGTACTTCAAGAGTTATGTTAAAAATTGAAAAAAAGAATCTGACATAGGGAGCACCAATTCTCAAGAAATCCTGCATTAGTATAATACAGGTTTTTGTTTTGTTTTTTTTTTTCAGGGCAGATGTAAAGTAGGATTGCTGTTTAATGATTAGCTTAATAAAATCAGAACTTGTAAATAGTAAATTAATGCCCATTTGTACTATAGTTCTGTTTTATATTTATGATATTCTGATTTTGTGTATTATGCTATTGAATGCCATTTGTTAGAGATATCTAGTCCAGTAGAGTCCTGATGGATTGAGTTCTGCAAAAATTTTAGTTAGTGAATAAAGTCAGAATTTCTCTCAAGTATTTACATTAGGGAAATGTTTTTTTTTTACNTTACTGTTTAGCAGACGCATAGGGGAAAAAGAAAATCTCAGTTTGAACTCCATTGCAATTTTTCTTTTGAAATATTACCAATAGCTTATTTTTACATTTCATTCATGGCAATTTTATGTTGAGTGTTAACTGAAATGGAAAAGAAGAAAGTTATGAGAAGTGCTTCACAGTGACTAAGGCAACTGTGTAGGTATTTTATTTTGTTTCTTCATTAAGAAATTCCACTGTACAATTAATAACATTGATGGAAGACATAGGTTAGGATATATTAAAGATTTATAGTTTCAACTTAAAAGCAGTAAGTTCATTAGTAGGATGAAAATTGAAATTATGTAAATGATTTAATATAGAAGTAAAGTTCACATAACCATTTTAAGTATGAAATTTATTTAAACGACCAGTTCTAAAACATAGACCAAGTTAAATACTTGGGCTTAATCCAATGAAAACTTCAGTGAGACTCCTAAAATATATATTTGACATCTACTGTTACGTTTCTCTCTTGTGTAAAAATAATTAATTCTGTTATCTGTGTTTCTGTGTATAATATTGCTGAAAATGTCTCGGGTCCCACACATTTGGTTTTATACATGCATTTCATCGGCTCTTCAAAATCAGGGTAATAATTTTGAACTGTTTGTTCTGGCATAAAAGAAACTCAGAATTTCATAGCCTCTGAAATATGTTATTCTTTGTCTTCATTTTTGGACCAGTTTTTAAATTAAGAGATGTAATGCTAACTGTTTATGGTCTTATTAAACAGTTTAAAATAAAAGTGTTTCATTTGCAGCCCATTTCTTGGTCTTTTGTAACAGAGTTGGATTGACTATTTATAGCTGCAGAAATTAATGAAGTATTAATTTCTTATTTTCTTAGAGGTCTTGTTTTCATTTGTTTTGTTGGCAATTTTTCATTACACTGGAATATCAATGTAGCCTGTTTGAACAGTAATTTAGGAAATGAGGTGTAGAATGATCAAAACTATAAAAAATTGCACATATCTAGGAAAGAAGAAAAGCTAATTATGTAAGAATTTTGGTAAAATACTTGTTTCATGCTTTTTAGGTTAGCCTATACCTAAAAGGTCAGTCTCCAGTATAATTAATTTAGTGTTTCTGGGTACTTTTTTGCATAAACTTTTCTATTAAAACCTCATTATATTTTTCTCCAACTGTTTACACTTTTTCTGTAGAGTAAAAATTACACCTCTGTTCTCACCAGTTAGAGTTCTTAACTGTTAATTTTGCCTTTATATGAGGAATATTTATTAAACACTTGAAGATTTTCACTAGAATTATTCTACCTGAGGGCTTGAACCATGAAACAACTTCTGATAAACTAAATTTATAAGTAAAATGATGGCTTGGTTTAAATAATACACCATGAAATTCCTTATATCTTTGTGTCAAGTGATCTAATAATCCGCTCCACTCTGAGCCTGTTTTGCAAAGGTGATCATGTAAAAAATTGTGGAAGGATACTAGGTAACCCCTCACCTTTTCATGGGAGGACAGCATAGTTCTTTTGTACTTGTTTCTCCGTGGCTGCCTGGCCAAGCTGTGGGTTTGCCGTGGGGAAGGATTTGGTGACAGTCACAGTGACAGCATCATCCTCACTGTGCTGTCCCAAAATGCAAATGCTTTGATATGAAAAGGGAAATGTGCTGGTTTAAATTGTTTAGTAACAGCAGCTGAAATTGCATTTCCTTTGAAGTTCATTAGTGTGTGTTGAGCGAAATACTTCTATGAGAATTTTACTGTGCCAGATACGTAGACTGACAAGTCTGTCCTTGCAAGAATCTCTCAGCTGCCTCAGCAGCTGTAAAAATAAAAATACCACTCACTGACTATTAAAACTCTTAGCAGCAAATCTTTCCAGTCACTTTTGGCAGCATGCTGAGCTTAACCAGAAGATGTTTTTACAAAATACTTAAATAAGTAATTAGAATACAGGTGGTAAATGATGATCAAAACGTATAAAGTCTGATTATATTGGTAGCATATTCCTAGCTTTGTTATTAAAAGGTAGGAAGTAATTAGAAGTCGGTTAATCTTTACTGAAAAGCTTAACAAATGTTCGTTGTGCAGAACAACTGCTCATTCATGCTGAAAAATGGCCTGTGATCTGCAAACATTTTCATGTAAGAATAATTTTATGCAGGTACTTCAGCTGTGTTGATTTCCTTTGGATTATTGAGCTATGTTATTGTACGTGTAGCAGTTTGCAGGATCATTTACTGAACCTGATCAGTTAGTAATGCCAAGTAGCTAAACAAAGCAAGAACGTTCAGATACTCATGGGCCTGGGAAATCATTCTAGCTCTGGGGCTTTGGTCATGCTTTTAGAAAATACGCGGGTCCTCGTGCAAATATTTGTAATTGCCACTTAAGAAAGTGGAGAGGAAACTTGGAATATCCTATAGAATAACATAATTTGTAGTGACTTTGCTGTAAGGTGGTTTGCTGCTATACAGAGGAACAACTATTTGAATAATTTTGTCATATTCTGCATATGTAACATAATTGCCTAGGAAAAAATAGTATTTCTAGTATTTGGAGCAAAAAGGTGTGAAGTGATCATCTAGTGGATTGCAATTAATTATCAAAAGCCTGACTTGCCAAAAGACATTCTTATGGTTCATTTAAAGTAGCATATTCCATAAGCTGGAAGTCATTCCACATCCTCTTGAGTGTATCTGTCTTGTGACATTTATTTTGTGGAGAAGAATTGTGCTGGCTGCTGCACCTCATACCCCAAACAATGCAAATTACACGTTTACGAGGAAGAACTTAATTCCTGTCTGTGTGTTCTTCTGAATTGAAGAACATTATTTGAATTCTAGTCCTAGATTCTACCAGGTGTAATATTTTCATACAAATTTAAATGGTGTAATATTTTCATACAAAGTCTTTGCCTTTTTGCATAAAACATAGGATAAGTTGAGAAGAAATAGAAATTACTTTTTATTTATTTTCCTCTTTGTTGAAAAGATAATTATTTGACATAAATAAAGTCTTGGGTTTGTTTGGTTTGTAGGGGTTTTTTGTTCGGTATTGTACATACCTTGGGAATGCAGTGCTGATTTCTTTGTGCAGTTCTGCCACCAAGACAACTCAGCCACTGACCAAGGCTGTAATTCCAACAGCTTCAAGTTAATACTCTTGCTGTGAATGTTTGTTGGGGTGGTTCTGTTCTTAACTTGATAAGGAAAATTTAACAAACCATACCAGTTGTGTATTGGGTTATTAAAGATTGTTCTATTCATTTTTGAAGCTGGCTGAAATGAAATTTGAAAGTAAACTTCAAGCCCGTGTATGAAGTGTTCATTTTATGTTATAATACTTTATCTTTTATGGATTCAAGTTGACTTATTCTATAGTGTTTTATGTGATTTATTACTGTAAAGACAATATTTGCAGTTAATTGCTATTAATGGTAACAAGGCAATGAATTACACAGAACAGACTTTTTTCCTCACTAAATTTTTCTTTGTTTTATAGTTACTGGAGTATTTTGTAAGTAAAAATATGATATATTTTCACAATCACAAAATAAAGAATTTTAGCGCCTAACTATTTTTCTGTATTTGAGGAGATATTAATTACATAAATTCAAAGAATTGGTAACAGATAAAATGAATCACTATTAATCAATGCTAAGTTAAAAATATATAGTCTTAAAGTGATTTGAAAAGGAGAAAAATACTTGATAGAAGTTAAAAGTTTACAACACACATCTGCAGAGTTCCCTGAGGAAAAATTGCATCGCTGTTGTAACTATCAGGAAAAGATTTTTAAAACTTTTTAAAGACGAAAATGGCTAAGCTGTTGGAAAAAAAAGTTCTTCTAAAGAAGGAATATATAGCTCTCTTTTTCTACACATATCTCAACTTGAAAATATCTTGTGAGTGCATTGTATAGTACTTATGTAGCTCATAGAAGTGGCTGTTCATCAGAATATGACATATATATGTTGTCAAAGCAACTTATGCTTAAAATGTGTAGCATTTTGTTAAAGCTTGCAACGGTAAAGGAAAGTACTGTACTACAATTGAGAAACATGAAAACTGCAGATATTTGACTTTTCTGTTATAGAAAGTAGATTTTTTAAAATAAGACATTAGTTTTAAGCAGAAACCAAGG
The DNA here is from genome assembly GCA_013400495.1 of Nicator chloris. Taxonomy (NCBI): domain Eukaryota; kingdom Metazoa; phylum Chordata; class Aves; order Passeriformes; family Pycnonotidae; genus Nicator; species Nicator chloris. Next base: position 25,906 of record WAAE01010337.1, read on the forward strand.
AAAAAGATGTTTAATCTTTATTTAGTGTCAGCTTTATTGCATGAAATCCACATCTCATAAAATGGGGCTTGCTTTACAACATCTTTGGAAAGCTTCTGAAAATCTAAGCTATGAGTTAAAAACTAGATTTTGTTGTAAATGCAATTGTCATGTTCATTATTTTCCCATAGCAGATTTCATCTTATTTTTAAAATAGGTAATTTACAGTTAAAAATCCATATGTGGAAGTAATAGATAATATAGATGTAATAATCACCAACGAAGTGATCTGAAGTAAATTTTCTTAACTGATTAAGTTCCACACTTTTGTTTATGGCAGCAGCATAAATAAATCTGAATAAAAATCCAGAACAGAAAGTGAAACTGATGCAATAAGTTTTCCCTCTGAAAAGTTCTTCAATTAAATGTGCAGTTTTTAAAATTTTGTAATCTGTAGATGAGATGGCAAAATTCAGAGTTCTAATTGACAGAACTGACCAAAATTTAATTCAAGCTTTGCAACCTGTCACATGAATTCCTGAGTCTAAATTTTGTTGTTATTGTCAGCCAAAAAATGAGTACTCTTGCATGAAGAATGTTCCTACAGTTTGCCTTGTATAAGGGACTTCGTGTTTAGTCTTATTTTTATTATAATAGCTGTAATACCAAAATAAATATCAAGAGTTCTATCCAACTCTTTGTATTCATATTAACCTTTAATAGAAACTTTTTGTTTGTCATCCTTCAGAAAGTAAATTCCTGTACTGAAAAAGGAGTTGTAAAATAAGTGGTCTCATGGAGTAGCCATCTGACATTCTAGTAGCTGTTAATTTTTTGGGATGCTTCTAGTGTTGCAAAATAAGAATAGTACAGGAGAGACCCTGTGGACATAAAATGTTGCAGAAATAATTCATTTTTAAATGAGCACTTTCTCACTTAGGAAGTATTCTACACACAAGTAGAAATGAAAAAAAAAAAAAAAATCCTGTTTACGGATTTTAATCCATGCCAGATGGAGGGGAAAAATGAAATAGAGAGGAAAAAAAAAAAAGTAAATAAAGAAAGACTATAATAGGGGGAAAGACTGACTCTGAATTTGTCTGATTTGCCTGCTATGCATTAAATAGTCTCATTTACCAGTACTTACTTACCAAAGTGTTTGCATTTGAAGGTCTGTTTACTATGACTCTGGAATTGTAGCGATTCCCTTCTATTGTAGAGGAAGGACAGGCTGGAACAAAAAAACTCTTTTAACTATCTTCTTCTTGACCAGATGCCTGAAAGCACTTCCTCCAAACAGCAGATGAGATTGCTTTATTTTTCCATACATTGCAGATGGATGAGTAATTTTCTTTCAGTCATGCCCAATAACAGACTTGTTATTTTTTTTTATTTTATCATTTTTTATTTTATCATTTTTGTACAACTATGTAAATGCCTGCAGTTCTCACTCAAAGATTTTTAAGTTTTTAACTCAGAACCCTGATTTAGCAATGCGTACCTGAATCTCTGATAAAAGTAAAATGCACTTTTTAAGTAAAGCTAAAATAAACTTGGATAAAATTTTCTATATTAGCATCCTAGGATACTGTAATGTGGGGAAATAGATCGAGTGTACCTCATACTGGAGGATCCATTCCACATACAATTATGCAACATCCAGCAAGTCCTTGGTTTTAGCTCCTGCTCTAAAAATCAAGGTGTGTGATTGTTTTAAAGTGTTGTGTGTGTGATGCATTTGACTGATTGCTGTGAATTTCAAGAACAGATTTTTACTGGGACCTGTGCTCTTAAATAGTTTTGAAAAGTCATAATAAGTGTGTATTAAGCATCAAATGTTGAAATAGATTTATCTGACCAATTATATGCCTTTATATCCTAATACAATAATGTATTTTCCAGAAAACTTTGAGTGAAAATCAGGCAAATGAAGGAAAATTGGCAAAGGTCTTATTGAATAGCTGAGGCCAGAATTTAGCCTCTGCAGTTAGGAAGCAGAGCAAGAAGAACAGCAATTTAATGTTTTCTTGGATTTTTTTACATTAAGAAAAAATTAGATATATTGAAATAATAACTATAGCTGTTCCTTTCGTAAACACTTACTTTCCTAACAAAATATTTTTTTTACTTTAATTGAATTTTGGAAGCTATGGATATTCTGCTAATATATGAGTATGACTTTTTCATACAGGTTTTCAAAACTAAACATTTTACACTGAATCAGAAATCCCATGCTTACTACTTTATTTCCAAAACCATTTAACTTGAATTTTTTTTTTCTAATGTCTTTCCTAGAAAGATACCAGTTTGTTTAAACAGTCTGTTCTCTAGACAGAGGTCTGTGTTGGGTACTTGAAAACAGCACTGCAGGACTGAGAGGCTGTGAGTCTAGAATATACTTGCATGTTTTGGTGTAATGCAACTGACAGGTGGATTGGGCAGTCAGTTTTGGGATGGTCCAAAAACTATTGCCTTGTCTTATTGGTCAGTTACAACATGACAATCAAGGTCTGTTTAGCATCAAAATCACCCTTGCCAGCAGGTCAGAGCAGGACATCATGATCTACCTCATGGACAGATAAAGGATTTGCTACACTCTGCTTCCCAGGATTTTGTACTAATGTGAGTCTTTTGTTTTACAAAGAAAAGAGTACCTGGATATAGAGCTCAAAAATACTTATATTGTTGGCATATATATTTTACCTCAGACCTACTCAAATTGTGACATTTTCTAGGTGAATTAATCCACAACTAAGTGTAATTGATACTGTGTGCGATCACACAACTTCTTGGACTTTTGACTTTGGTTCATTGTCCAGAAAAACCCGCTTCACAATGCTGGAGTGAAAGGTTATGATCTCAGTGTGTTACCAGTACCTTCTATACTGCCAAATATTGTGATGTATAGGAAGCACAGGAAGTAGAGTTAGGCTGCCATGGACTGCAAGGCAATGTGCATTCAAAACAGTTCATCAGTCTGAGAAAATACTTAGCACTTGTTTGTAGCAAAGCATAGCTTTTTAACTATTTTCCTTGTGGGCCTGGCGGAAAAGGACTGGTAGATAATACTTCATCTTCCATTTTGCTGAGCCAAGTACAGGGGAAGTTGGCTGGGATTTCTCAGTTGCTGCACTCCATAAAGGAGAGACCAGGAGGAGACATGTTTCATCACTTCATTTGTCTGCTTTGGAAAGCAAATACCTATACTAAAGATATGGGGAGAAAGGGAGCTGATAATTAGCATCAACATTGGTTTGGTCTGGCTAAGTTATTTGTACATCTACTTCTCGCAGATTTTTGTGGTCCATGCCATCATTCTGGTACTTCAGAGTAAGAAGATGGAAACCCCACTATTTATTTGGTTATTAAAGCTGATAATGTTACGTATTTACAGGTTACTTTCAAATTAATGTGGTATTTGTAATACTTTATGCCATTCTAGGTCAAGTAATGAAACTCTCACAGTCATTAAAAATCTGATCTCCAAGTAGAACACAAACTGTGGGGGGTTGAGTAGAGCATGGACTTGACTCAAAGGTTGGAGATATGCAAATCCATTAAATTTTCGTAACTGCCTAATGCTTAGAGCCTTAATAATCTTAAGAGTTCAAAGATGTTTGAATATGATGTTCCATTATCCAACAAATTATATGAACTCTTAGATTATATAGTTTTTCTATATGTTTAAAAGTGGTGCAGGAAAGAGACTCTTACTCCTTTGTTCCTGAAATATTTGTTTCTTGGCAGCAGTTGTCTGGATGTATAGCAGATATATTAAATATAACCTGCCTATGATTAAATGCAGCACACATGTAGAGAATGAAAATAACATTAATACAAGTTGTTTTTTTTTAATAAGGACCTTTTTGCAAGAGGAAGCACTATTCTGATTATGACTACTTATTCAGTGATATAAATAGAACTTTTGCGTTTCCGGGACTGTCAGTCTGGCAAAGTTCATTTGACCTCAATTTGTGATGCAAGACTCCTGAAAATAATGTCCTCACTAACATTTATTCTGTATTTCTGTTAACAGGAGGAATGCTTTTTGAATTTAGAAGCTCCTATTGCAAGAGTATGTGGCTATGACACTCCCTTCCCTCACATCTTTGAGCCTTTCTACATCCCAGACAAATGGAAATGCTATGATGCTCTTAGAAAAATGATTAACTACTGAGCAGTAGTACAGGTGAGAAATAACATCTTGTGCTGACAGGTTACCTGCAAGGGTTCTGACAGGATAACTCCAAGGTTTGGGACTAGACTACTACGCGTTTTTTTAGTTTATTTACTACTAGTTTATTTAGTCAATTTTAATAAGAATTGCATCTTACGGCTTTGGGCCTTCAGTCTTAAAGGCATCTGAATATTTTTCAGTACTGCCATTGAAGTCAGTGTTTAAAATTAATTACCTTGCTTAATCAATCTGAAAATTAAGTGTCTTCAATCCTGAGAACTGAAAAGAGTATAGCAAAAGGAATACTTATGCAGAGAATATATTTTCATCTCTATTAGAATACTCAAGAGTTGCTTCATAGGCAAACCACAGTGTAAATTTTACAATTTTTCAGTCCTCAGGGTGGCCTGTAATCCTACAAGGTACAAATAACACCCAATTTACCCTGCATATTGGCTCTGTATTGTAAATATACACAAACCATTGGGAATACGTGAAGCATCTGTAGTGTCTTCAGTTCTGTTGAAGTACTAATATACAGTATTTATTATAAAAATAATTTTTCTTTATGGTCTTCAATGTAATTTGATCATACTTGAAGGTTTCTCTTTGCAGAGCACAAAGACTGTGAAGTAATACATATTTCTGTGTCTGTTACTCACAGTCTGTAACATCTTTGTTTCATTATATTGTACTAAGTAACATTTGACTGGGGGTGGGGGGGGCGGTGTGTGTGACTGACCAAAATTTAGAATTGTGCTGTGGGAGAACTGCTGTTTAATGACCAATGTTTAAGAGTTTAGAAAATGTGTTAACACGATGTATTCTGTGTTTCCTTTAATTGAACAAAGTAAACTAGTTTTTGAGATACAGTCTGGATGGGTCTTGTACATGGGAAATGAAAAGAAGAAAACAACAGAATCTGTAATGGGCAGGCAGGGGATTTTTAGCTGTTGACACCAAGGACAGGAGGGTCAAGGTGGGCCCTCTATTAGGGGCGCCATCTTCTGTCCGTATTACCTCTACATTAAACTGTGAATTAAACTTGGAGCCATGGATAGAAGGTTACCAATACCATAATGTTAATTTCCTTTATATAAATAGCTACTTTCAGGAGACTTTCTGGCATTCCATTCCATTTGATTCCCTCAATAGCTGATAGTGGAGTGCCTGTATGAGAAATGAGATTGCTACCAGTGATGCAATGTCTCAAAAAAATAATGTAGCTCTACTTTTCTCAAAAATCACTTGTTACTGACATACCGCAGAGCATTTCATAGAATCACAGAATATGGTGAATTGGAAAGGAGCCATCAGGATCATTGGGTCCAACTCCTGGCCCTGTGGAAGACACCCCAAGAATCCCATCACGTGCCTGAGTGTTGTCCAAATGCTTCTTGAACTCTCTCAGGCTTGGTGATCACTTCTCTAAGGTGCCTGTTCCAATGCCCAACCACTCTCTGGGTGAAGAACCTTTTCCTGATATCCAACCTAACCCTTCCCTGACTCAGCTTCATGCTGTTTCCTTGAGTCCTGCCCTATCATGAGAGTGAAGAGATCAGTGCCTGCCCTTCCTCTTCCCCTCATGAGGAAGGTGTCACTGCAGTGAGGTCTCCCCTCAGTCTCCTTTTCTCCAGGCTGAACAGGACCTCAGCTGCTCCTCACATGGCTTCCCCTCAAGGCCTTCACCATCTTTGTTGCCCTCCTTTGGACACTCTTTAATAATTCAATGTCTTTCTTACACTGTGGCACCCAAACCTGCCCCCAGCACTGGAGGTGAGGCCACCCCAGCTCGACGCAGAGCGGGACAAACCCCTCCCTTGCCTGGCTGGTGATGTGGTTCTTAATGCACCTCATTTCCTTGGAATCAAAACTAAAGCTGTTTTCTGACCTGTCATCTTTTTGGTAGAGCATGTAATCAGTGCTCTCTTTTTTATAACAGTTGTACTTGCCTTTGATCTGGGTTGAAGTAAACTCATTAAAGACTTATTTTTTTCTTTTGTTTGGCACCTCTGTAACAAAGTCAGGGAATCTTACCTAAAGAGAATGGCTTGGTTGTATCTGCTCCTTGAGACGAGTTACTGGGTCATGCTTGGTAGCCTCTGATTTGTTACTTTTCAAAGGAAACCAAAGGACCAAATATTGTTACTTCTGTAAGAAAAGAGAGATAGACTGAGGACATTTGGTGGTTCAGAGACTTAGTTAACTCCCTGTTCCTTTATAGGATGGTAAAGTGAGGGAGGTATGAGCTGAAAAAAGGGGTTCTGAGATTTGCATCGAATTTGCACACAATCCAGTTTCCATACTGGAAGTCTACACTAAACCTGGTCTAAAACATGGAAAAGTCACCTGCATTTATATTTGTATTTCATTCATGGGTGGGACCACACACAAATATCAGAGGAGGTTATTGGTCAGCTGAAAATGTGGATTTAGCATATCAAGGAGCAGGTTTCTTGGGGGTTGTCTGATAAACAGTGTCAAGACACAGAAAACTCTGCTTTCTGATTCGTCTAACAAAACATCCAGATGTTGGGGCCCATAGCACCATATCTTTTGGCTGCTGTGACTAGATATTAGCGTCACAGAATGAGCTGCTCAAAGATTTCTGGTTTTCTGTGAGAGAACATTAATGTGCCTTGTTGTGAGTCACATTTCGGGGGAGTATTCCCTTACATTTCTGTCTGCTAGACATTGGTCTTACATGCTTGACACAGCAGTTGCAATAGACCTCCATTCTGCTGTCAACTCCACAGAGTCTGCCTGTAAGGTAGCCCACTTACGTTTCTGAGAAATGGAAGGACTGCTTTACATTTGCTTCTCTTTGTACTCATGGTAACATTTGTCACTTGCCATTGGTACAGAGTGATGAGCTTATGTGTTCCAAACCATCTCGTGGAGTTCTAAGAAACGGTTTTACAGTTTGTGTGGATTTGAGCACAGTCAGTCTTTCTGAATGTTAGAGGAGTTGGGCCCCTTCATGTCCTACTGTTGGAGAGGCAGGAAGCTAGGAGTTCCCTGTGGTGAAGAGGGGTATAGGGTTGGCTTTCGAGTTATGGAAATGGTCAAGCTGGTGTTGCGGTTTAATCCCAGCTGGCAACTCAGCCCCACACAGCCTCTCTCATTTCCCCCCAGTGGGATAGGGGAGAGAGAACTGGAAGAGTAAAAAAAGCTGGGTGCTGTGGTTAATAATTTCTAAAGTCAGCATTATTATCTTAATGTACATTTAGTTTTGTTCAGCCTGTGCTGACAGCATCTCACACACAGGCAGTTGCTTATCTTGAGTTTGTCAGTACAGATGGATTTCCTGCGCAAAGACAATGTTTGTTAATGTGTCCTATATACCTCACCAATGAGACAGGCAAGAGCAAAGTCTCTGTCTTTCAGCAGCTTCTCAGTTATTAAAATTTGTAGCTATGTTAGCTATAAGAGAAATAGCTTCCATGTAGGCGGCTGTGTTCCAGATAACTCTCTGTAGTTGGAAAACAGATAAAAATAAAAAAAAAGCAGTGAGATTAGGATGGATATACATTTCCTGGGTAAATGGAACAGTGTCTGGCTGTTTGTTTGAGGACGGAAAAAAAACCCTAAAAGAAGAAACAGAAGATAGCCATGAAACTGAAGAAAATAGTGACAAATTTTATAAAATATACTCTTGTTCTCAAGTATGTTGAGGGCTGACTGTAGCATAGAAATGGCAGGTATTTAAGTGCTTTTCTGTTATATTTTGCAGCTTTTACTACCACATTTGCATATTTTGTTTTCTTGTCAGATTCTGAATTTTAAAGCTGTTCCTTGCTAGGTTACAGTTTACCTCCCTGACAGTATGTATGTTAATGGAGAGCCATTGTTACTGTTACAAACAGTCTCTAAAAATGCAAAGTTATCACACTGAACTTCATTGCAGAACTATTTTATGAGAAGTTTAATCTTGGTGCTTAAAGGTTAGGTGATGTTAGGGGATCTTAGGGCGTTGATTTAAATTTATCTTTCTTTACAAGCATGCATTTGAAATTGGTTGTGCTGGGAAACAGGAAGGGACCTGGTAGGTACTTCAGTTAGTAATTGTGTCTTCCTTGCACTCCTGGCTGTTTGGCAGGGCTTCATACAGGCTAGCTTGAGCACAGGACAACTGTACTTCCTCTCCCTGTTTGATAAATAAGATATGAGAGGCTGTACAAGATCTTTTTAACCTGAGACTAGCAATCAGTTTTTTTCAATACATAAATCACAAATGTGGCAGGCTGGACTGCCTGCTTACTGAGTGCTAACTGTAACCCACTAGAATAAACAACCTCCAGAAGCATGAGTAGGACACAACATTCCTGGTTTATAGTATTTTCCTGCTGGATGACAAAAATCATGCAAGCAGCCATGAACCGTGTCTTACAACAAGTGAGTAGTCCACATATAACATACCACCCTACTAGAGCTATGAGTTAGACTGTTAATATGGCTGCTGCAAGTCTATACTTGGATTCAGACATTGCTGAGAATTCATGCAAGATCAATAATGAAATTACATTTGAAAAAATCCCTGTGAACAGGAAAGGTGTTGACTATAGTTTCTTTACCAGACCCTTCTTCTCTGTAATAGTAGAATGATAGTATATCTAGTAGAAAAAATACAAAACATTCACTTAACATTCTAGAGTAGGAGGGAAGGTAGTTCATCATAAAATTTTTTGCGTAAATGGCAATAATTAGTGGTGTAGTGGTGTGTTGACTCGAGGTATCATTTGCAGCATTTCTAATTTCTGTGGGTCTACCCTGGCAGCTTTAAAGATGTAAAATGGTATTTAATACAAAATCAGTAAGTAATTGGTAGTAATTTGTTTTAGTTCATACACCTTGAAGTTAAGATATTAAGAATTTAAGAAATAAGATTACTCTGGAGTGTGCTGTCTGTTTAATGTGCAAATATTAGTTTCAGTCTTCAGATTTATAATTTATTTTGTCATCTTTTTCTGCAGAGAGGAGAACAACAGGGAAATACAGAAGCTGCCTTCAAAACTCTTGACATTTTAAAAAGATCTTTTGAGTTTGGAGTTTGCATAGCAGACTTTTCTTTTAACTCAGCTATCCTGATTGTTCATCTTGGCTATTCTTCAGCAAGTTCAAATTTTCTTTAATTATGAAATCAGTGATGGGCAGGTGATTGTTACAGTAAGTAGTTTCAGATGTATTTAAAGATATTCCAGATGCTGAATGAAAATTGCACATTGCCGCTCTTCACTAAGTTACATCTAGGCTTCACTATGTAAATATTAGAAGCAGAATTTTATTCAATAAAACATATTATGCTCACGTTGTCTCTTAGTTTTGCTGTTGTTTTGGAAAAACCCAAAGAAGTTATTTGAATGTGATTCTATTTTCAGCACAATAAACCTTAGACAGCCAGACCAGCTTGTGTGATGGAGACCTGCTTTAGCTGGTGGCATCAGTGTTTTACTTGAGTGGCTTCATGCAAAATAGTCCCTAATACTGATTTCCTTTTCTGCAAGGAGAAGCCCGTTTTTCTTGAGAAGGGAGGAAAGCTTTTTTTACTTTGTTACTGTGAGTGAGAGGCTTAATCTTTGCTGCAGTATCCTTCCTTCTAGAATTGGAGCGTGACTGCTACTAAGCAGTTGTGCAAAAAGCAATTCCTCTTCTTTTTGTCTGCTTTGCTCTCCATACAAATCGGTCTCATGCTGCATTGCTTCTTACCAAATGGGGGAGGGAGTGGAGGAGGTTGAGGATGTGGATGCCAGTAGCCAGGCAGTCACATTTCTGTGATTATTCAGGAGGGTCTTTCTGAGAGAAAGAAGAAAACCTTTGTACACAAACCTGATCAGGACAATCCTCGAGGTGACAGCTGAAACACATCAGGGAGAAACCTGAGGGTAACTTCACAGTCAATATGGATCTATGGAAAGTGCTAAACTGTTACCTTTCATGTCCTACCGTTTTGTGTAAGATTCTGTGTTCATAGTTTGAGCATTCCCTAAAGAATCCCACAGCTGATAATGAAACTAGTTCTTAATGTATCCAATCAAAATGAGATTGTTGTCAGATCTTGTATGTCTCCTGTAAATGCCATGTATAGAACCTGTTTGTTGTCTGAAATAAGATAAATGCATTACATACTTTATATTTTTTGCACTAGGTGGAAGCTCTTTTGGTCATACGAAGAAAAATTGTTTTTAAAATTATTTCTGTCTTTGTAGAACATCAATAGATATTTTAGTAACTGTCTCCTACAAATGCACTGTTACTGTATTTCAAAGCATATAAAATAGATGCAATTATAGTACTGCCTTAGTAAAATGTACTTTGGTAATTAATAGCCTTAATAAAATATACTTTGTATTAAGAGTTTTCACAGAAAAAAAGTTATTTCTAATTTAGTGCAACGCCTAAGTTCAAGTTGCCTGTATTGAAATATGGAATAATATATTTCTTAATAAACATGTGGAAAATATTTATTCTTAATGTTGACTACAACAATCCGGTTGAGAGGCAAGTTTTGTGTTTTTGGTGACTGGTGTTGTGTTGGCTTTAATAGTGTAAAAAATTGTTCCTTTCTCCTCTGTCTTGGGTAATAGAATATTTTTCCCTGGCAAAAATGCTTTAATGTTCTTAAATAGGTGCTGCTCCCAAAAGCCTGCCTAGATGGCAGTATTCACTCACATAACCTGTGCTCAAGGACGGAGGCTGTTTAAGTGTGTGTTAAGGAAAAATGACTTACAGTGCTAAACTGTAAGATGGGAAGGTTTATGCTGGTCCATACAAATAACCGTTTCGTATTAAGTTTTTTAATAATAAAATCCAAAGACAAGCCATATTTTCTGGTTTTTAAACACTTGGATCTCTTAATTTGTTATTCTCAGGTTTAAGCTGGGCAATGATTGTTTCACTCTAAGTAACTCCCAAAAGAAAAATTGTGTCACTACTCCTTGCTGATAGTCCAGAAAATTAGTAATCTATCTAGTCATGCTCATTTAACACTAATTGCTGGAAATACTTACAGTGCAGAGTTTATTGCTGAGTCCTGAGATCTTCACCGAAAGGGTTGTCAAGTATTGGCACAGCCCCAGGGAAATAGGGCAGGCACCATCACTGGAGGTTTTTAGAAGATGTGTAGCTTTGACCTTATGAGTATGGTTTAGTGGTGGACTTAGTTGTGCCAGGCTAATGGGTGAACTGGGATGATCTTAGAGGTCTTTTCCAGCCTAAATTATTCTGTGATTATATGAAAGACCTACACAGCCTTCATGGTACCCCAGATTTATTAACTGCAGATGAAAGACTTGTATCCTCTTCTGTCATCTAGCTCAGTTAAGACTATAGTGCCAGAACAGCCTCACCGTAATAAACAGTGCACTGATTATATAAAAATTGGATTGAAATCATTAGAGGTATTCTTCCTCGTGGAAGTGCATGTGTTTATAAGAGGATTAGCCAATGGTACATTCTCACTGCAGTAGCCAGGAGCCTTGACACAATGACCTTCTGCTCCTACGGTCTGATAATCAATTCTGAGCCCATTAATCTTTGCAGACAGCTTTCTTGCTCCCATAGCTGAAACCTGGTGTTCCCGGTGCACTGGTGTACTACAGAAGCTCTGTTCTAGCCACATAACTTCAGAGGCAGCAACTGAAAGGAATCCATTCAGCAAGCTGGCAGAGATTATTATCACTGCAGCTCATGGAGTTCAGTGAGCATTATATGTTCATAACAAAATAAGCTGACACAGTCTGTAAGCTCTGCCAGGTTTCAGCAGACCTGAAATAAGGATGCAATTCTTTTGTAGCTCTTTTTCAGCTTAGCTGCTCTGCAAGATGCACGTTGATTAGATATGGGAGAGCTACAGCTGACTTCTCTATAAACAAGATTTTTAGAACTTGGTTCAGTTGCTTATGCTTTGGCATCAAATACCAATTGAGACACCCTGGGGTATCCTGCATGGTCTGCATGGCTCCAGCTGCTGCTTCCATAGGTCCTGTGTGGTATCTGCCAACCCCATGTGTATCTTGGGTGCCTCAGGGCATCTCAAATAGCATAGATGCTGGCATTCAGGCATCTAAATGGAGCCCTTTGTTTTCTGGAACTTTGGATAGCTGATGTCTGACTGTTTTTCAGAATGCCAGCACTGAGATTGGTGCATTCCTTGATTTTCCAAATAAATTGCTCACATCCTCAGTATGTACATAAGGTGGGATACATGATGTTGCGTGTGAGAGCAAGTATCATTTCCTAGGTGATGGGCTGATGCTGCACTGGACTGTGAGTTCCTCAAGAAGAATAATTTAGAGAAAAACCCCAGCCTTGGAACTGTAACCTGGCTGGAGTTGGTTGCCATAAGTCACAAGGTTTCTGATGATTATCTGAAGATAACATGTGGGCATGACCTGGTTTGATTTCAGCAAAGCCATGAGCAACAGGGGGGAGTTAGTGGGAGATGCTTTCTGTAGGCTCTGTGTGGGATTCAGCTCAGGATTAAGCCACCTAAATGTGTCCAGATCTAGGTGTGTATGGCTGAGCAGAGCAGTTGAGCTGGTACTAAGTTCCTTTAAGGTAATCTTGACTCATTCTGCAGGCTGAACTGACTCCACTGACTGGTTGTCTCTGCATGGTGCCAGCCACATTAGGTGCTATAAGGTGTCCTGCCTGGCCCTCAGCTGCTTGTGTGGAAAGGTTCAGGTCTCCCATCAGTCCTTAGTCACACCTGCTACTCGAGGTATATCTTTCACCATGCTTGAAGTCATCTGGGACATCATTGCTAAATGTGTGGGCAGCAGGATTAATTCCCCAGTGGCTGTGGCTGCCATGGGATCACAGCCCAAAGGTAGGCATTAGATTCTTAACTTCAGATGAAATTACTCATTCCATGCTTTTGGCAGAAGGGATAGAGTGGAGAGGAAGCACATGAAGTGTTACATGGATGCTGGGGCCGTGCACTAAGTGGTGCAAGAAGCTGGAAGACAATGGTCTGTCCCTCAGTCCATCTGCTACAAGCAGCATTGGCCTAATCCGTACTTGAGATCATGTTAGTCATGCCCAGCCCCCTAACAGAACTAAACCTCCTGATGAACAATACCGATTAATTTGATCAGTTGCCTATTTCCATATTTCAAGGGCAACACTGAAGCAGCCCCAGCCTTGGTTTTATGTTACTTGCTTTGAAATTGCTTTATGGTCTTTGGTGATATTTTTAAACCCTATTTTTGTCTGCCAAAATAATTCTGCTACTCTAAGAGCAGAAACTAGTGTCTGGTCTTGCTCATGTAGGTCTGTGGCTAACTGTTCTGCAACTGACAGTAATGTGCCACCAGTGTCTCATAAGGCGTCCCTATTGATTCCTGTGTGTAATTAATTACTTTTATATGGTAATTAAATAATTCCTGTTTACTTGCACTCTGCTTGCAGCTGAGTACTTGCTGAAAAGAGAAATTGTCTGAATTGCCTGTGGTTGCTCCCTTGCAGCATTGGTGAGCTCTGCCTTGCCTGCGCCACTGATAGTTCCAGGCTTGAGCAGTCTGGCAGTACTGAGGAAAGTGACCCGGGCTGCAGGCAGGGCTCTGCGGGTAATAAAGCTGATGCAGCCCTTTCCCCTCTGCTGCCCCGGCAGTTCCAGCTGTGCTGAGGGCCTCGAGGCGGCCCCTGCCAAGGGTCTGGCTGGCAAGGGACGCTGTGGGTGTGCGGAGCTGTGCCGGGATCCCAGGTACCTGCGGTGTGGCTGGTGGTGGGGACAGGAGAGGTTGCAGAGCCCTCCCCCTGTGACAGCTGTGACAGCGGCACCGCTCGTGTCTGTGAGCCGAGGGACGGGCTCTGGCACCTCTGGAGCAGCACATCCAGGCAGGTCTCAGTGGCAGCTGCACAGGGGAGATATTAGAGATTGTTTGTCAATGATGACCTGGGATCTGACAGGCACTGTGTGACTCCAAGCCTGCCTGCATTTGCAGTGCTCAGTGTTCCATGTGCAGCTCAGCTGTCTCACACTCTTTATTTGCTAGTCTAGGGGTTTGCAGGAAGGGGCAAACGTGGGCATGTTTAAAATTTTTGGATGGTTTGTGCAGGAGATGCAGGAAAGGTGCCTCCAGCAGCACCCACGGCTGTAACGTGGTGCTGTATACTTTTCTCTACCATCCAGCCTGCTGCAGGGTAGTGTCTCAAGTCAAAGCAGAAGATTGGGATGTGTGTGTCACATAATAAAGTGGTTTTGGGTAATTGTTTATCCCATAAAACTCAGAAAAATCATGTATACTGTGATGATAATGTTCAATGCCTACTGGCTTGGCCTCAGGAATTTTCAAAGATGCCTCTCAAGAGAGCGGTGAGGCAGTGGAGGAACAAAGTGCAGCCTTGTTCAAGTGCAGCTCTGATGGTTTCATGGCATCTCTTGTTGTAACCTACTGGTCCTGTGGTTTGTTCACAAAACAGAATTTGGCTTGGGAAGGAAAGTGTGAGCAGGTTGGCATTCAAATGTTAATACAATGAGAACAAAAAGGACTAAGGACAAGCCTAGCGTAATCGTAACTTAGTCCTCTCAAATGATTTTTTGTCAGTCTGCCCCCATCTCTTCAGTAAAGTTTTGCCCCTCCCTTTTGGCCAACATCCTAGTTATACCTTCAACTACAACACTTCTAAATTTTTGAAGTAATTTTTGTCACACTATATTGTAATAAAACCGAACTACTGCTCCTCATTTGGTGTGTTACAGTTGAGTTAGAGGCCACTGAAGCAAGAGGATGTTGAACAGCCTTGCCAAGCAGGGCTGGTCTGAAGCCCTGGTCTCTCCTTGGTCCTTCCCTTCCTGGCTTGGCCCCATGCCACAACCAACCCACAGCTTTCCTGGGTGTGGGAGACTTTGCTGCCCCAGGCAGGGGGCTGGGGCGGGGGAGGTCATGGAGCAGGTACCAGAGCAGTGGCAGCTGCTGCTGCTGCTGCTGGGTGATGAAGATTTAGAGGAAGTGTGAGGTGGGCATTAGCATTTTGTTGCAGGATCATAGCCCTGCCTGTCCTCAACCAGTGACTCCAGCCTCCCCAGGCTTCCCAGTCCACTGCCAGTCTCAGCCTCAGTCCCTTGGGAGAGGGAGCCAGCCTGGACGTGACAGACTGTGCATCTCTCCCTGCCTGTGGTGCGTGCAGCCACTGTGTCCCATCCCTCAGCATTCCTGCTTGTTTCTTCTCACCCAGGTGGAGGGAGTTTTGGTGACTTAGAGCAATTCATTGCTCAGGCTGTGAAACACCCACCCACTCAGGCAGTGATCTGGGTGTTGTCATGTGCACAGCTTGAGCCTTTGGGAGATGACACTTTATCTAATTGGCTTTCAACGAAGAACGTGTGATTCATCTTGTGTTACGAGCAGTGAAATCACTGAGCATTTTGCTGTCAGCATCGCTAACCGAGCCTTCGGCTTCCATAGTGCTGTGCTTTAAGGGAGTGCAAATTTGTCAGGGCTTCTGTCATTGCTGCACCAGCTCACTCCCCTCAGCTTCATCTGCCTCTGCTCTTGCAAAGCTGTTTTGTGGGAGCACAGCAACTGCCTGCATTAATCCTGATGCTTTGGGAAGGAGGATGTTCAAGTTATTAATACAGTTAAAATTATCTCAGTGGAGCATAACTGCAAAAGCAAACCGATGTTTGTGGTGTCTGTAGACACGCTGAAATTAGTGAGGCTGCTCTTGAATTAATCTGGCTCCATGATATTGAAGTTTAAAGTATCTTTCCCAATGAATTTGATCAATTTTGTTTTTAAGGACAAGCAATCCTTAGATTACAGTCATTTCCTTCCACTGTCCTGTTAACATGTCTATATCCATAGATGAAATCTTAAGGTTCTTCAAAGTATTAAATATGGGGCTATCTTCTAAGCAGGTCCTTTGGATTTATTTGCTTGTTTTTCAGCCAGGGGAAATAGTTAAATTCAAGTCAGATTTGTTCTTTTATTATTTATGAAGCTCTTTAATCCTTTTGTTAATTCTGATGCTGTGCTGAAAAAAATCTGCTAGGTAAGTGTTGCTGTAGTCCTGTGCAATGAGGTGAGTTATGTCTGTGAACACTCCACTGCCAGGGAAAATAAAGACCTGGTACTGTATATGAGTGTCCTGGTTTTGGCTGGGATGGAGTTAATTTTCTTCACGTAGGAGCTGGTACAATACTGTGTTTTGAATTGAGTACAAAAATAATGTTGGTAACACCCTGATGCTTTGGGTTTTGCTCAGTAGTGCTTACCTTAATTCAAGGATTTTCCAGTTTGTCATGCTCTGCCAGTGAGGAGACAAATGAGAAGGTGGGGGGAGCAGAGCCAGGACAGCTGACCCAAACTAGCCAGAGGGATATTCCATACCATAGAATGCCATGCCCAGTATATAAACTGGGGGCAGTTGGCCAGGAGGATTGCTCCTTGGGGATGGACTGGTCATCAGTGAGCAGCTGGTGACCAAATGTGCCTCTTCTTTCTCTTGGGTTTTATTGCTTTCTCTCCTTTCATTTTATTTTATTATTTTATCATTTCATTTCATTTCATTTCATTTCATTTCATTTCATTTCATTTCATTTCATTTCATTTCAATAATTAAGCTCATCTTACCTCAACCTACAAGCTTTATTTTTTTCTTCCTTATTCTCCTCCCCACTGGGAAGGTGGAGGGGAGAAGTGAGTGGCTGTGTGGTTCTTCGTTGCTGGCTGGATTTAGACCACAACACTGAGAAATAAAGCCATGACTGCACTGTCCTGTGTCCTGTACACCTGGAGAACATCACAGCTTGCTGTCTCATCACCAGGCCCTGGCCCTTCCAGCCAGTGCAGCTGCAAGGCTTGTGCAGGACTGACCACCTCTCAGGACAACCCTGCAGCTCAGCGAGGGTGCTGAGGGCTGTGTGGTGGCAGGAACACCAGACCAGAAATATTCCCATTTGTCTTTGCATGTGAATAAGTGGTTGTGGTTCAGGTTTGGGTCACCATCACCAGCTAAATGTTGTGCTCACTGAGGCTGAACAAAATTTCAGTCTCTCTGTTGACACGCTGTGCATCCTTACTGGCCTGCGGCTGTAAGTTTGCTCTCTGCACAATCCTGCATGCCAAGCCTGTCAGGCAGGAATATTCCAGGCTCTTATTTGCACATAAACCCTCTTTTATTTCCAGGGCTGCTGAACTGTGTGGGTGGCAACCCTTTCAGCTTCCCCAGCCAGTCGTTTCCTCTGCCCACACTGCAAATGATTGAGGTGTCCTACCTCGAGATGGAGGCTCCTTACTTTGTAATTTGCGAGCCCCACCATGATGAGAGTGCAGCACAGAGCTCCTGAGGCAGTGTCCCAAAGCAGGGCTCAACCACGGAGACTAAGAGTGAGCTCAGCTGGGCTGGTCTGGGACTATGTAAATGCTCCTGATTGGTTTGATCAAAAATTATTTGCAATGAAAATCAATGGGGTCGGCACCATCCACCTGGTGTACAAGTGCACGAATTTTAGGCTTGGTGGAGCAAGACTACTGTCTGTGCATGCATGTGTTACACACACACTTCGGTGAAGAGCATACTCAAGTATGAGGATCTTGGAGGAAAAAAATCAACACAACGCTGTTCATGAGTTTTTAAGAGGCTGTGTACAGTGCAGCACTTGAGCTGTGTTCCATTATTTGAAATGAGATGTTCAGAAACATCTCAGTTAAGAAATAAGAAAGTGACAAAATGTGGTGAAGACTATAAATTGTAAACTACAAAGTAAGCCCACATCTTGCAACAAAAGCTGCTTTATTCAGACAAGGAAGTGCACTTAGGCATAGCTTTAAATAGCATGCATCAGAAAAACTCTCAAATTCTATATAATTTCACATAATTAAATGTAGGTATTTCATTCTACTACAATTTACTGCCTTGCCCCTTGTGCCTACAATGTTGATATTCATCATAGACTCGAGCAGTTTATTTCAGAGAGCGCTAACCCACACTTGCAGAGCCCAGATTGTAATTATCCTGCTGCGAAGTGCCAGTGATGGTTCCTCTGTTGCCCGTCTGAGATCGGAGCCAGCACCAGGCAGAGAGACATTCACGGGGCAGCGGCTGCAGGCAGATCCCTGAGCAAGCTGGGGCTCACCCCATCCCCATGTCTTCCTTCTGGACTCCTATCTGCAACACTCCTCTGTTTCCCTTCTTGTTTTGCTCCTCTTAGGCCCAGGGTAAATGCAGCTCTGCCTTTTGGCTGCTGAGATCTGGGGATGTCTGGAGAAAAAGATTGTTTCAGGCAATATAAACAGTAGGAGAAAGTCCTGGAAACCTTTTTGTCTTGTTATCTTCAAACAACTGAGAGGCTAGTGATGATGGCTGTGAGGTGGACATATGGACCATGGGAGCAGGTCTGGTTTCTCCTAGAGCTGAAAACTCTTGGGGTTTGATGCAGGATCTCACAGGGCTGGGATGTTAAGCATGAATTATAGAATCAGAGAATTGTTTGAGTTGGAAGGGACATTTAAATATCATTAGTCCAACCCTCCTGCCATGGGCAGGCACACCTTCAACTAGGTTGTTTAGGGCCCCATCCAACCTGACCTTGAATACTTCCAGGACTGGGGCATCTACCACGTCTCTAGCAACCTGTTGTATTGCCTCACCATGCTCAGAGCAGAGAATTTCTTCCTAATATCTAATNCACCTCTCTAGCAACCTGTTCTATTGCCTCACCATGCTCAGAGCAGAGAATTTCTTCCTAATATCTAATCTAAATTTGCCCTCTTTCAGTTTAAAGCCATTCTCCCTTGTCCTATCACTACATGCCCTTGTAAAAAATTCCTCTCCAGCTTTCTTGTTGCCTCCTTTAGGTCATAGAAGGCTGCCATGAGGTCTTTCTGGAATCTTATCTTCAGCCTGAGCAACTCCAACTCTTGGCCTGTGTTCATAGATGTGCTCCAGCACATCTTTGTGGCCCTGCTCTGGACTCACTCCAAAGAGTCCGCGTGTTTCCTGGGCTGGAGACTGCAAAGCTGGATACAGTTCTCCAGGTGGGGTCTCAAAAGAGCAGAGCAGAGAGAGAGAATCACCTCCCTCAACCTGCTGGTCACACTGCTTTGGATGAAGCCCAGGATACAGCTGGCTTTTTGGGTTGCAAGCCCACATAGAAATAAACAGGCCAATGAAAATGACACAAGAGTGCAGGGGCTCCAGCTCTGTCCCATGCCTGGGAAGAGCTTCCAGGCCATGAAAGAATGCAAACCTCCACAAAGGTGGTGGTGGTGTGCTCAGGGATTTGAAAGGCTGTGACCAGAGTGCTGTCAGCTTGCCCAGAGCATTGCTGTCACACCAGGAATGTCTTTCATGAGCAGTGACACAGATGTGCCTGTGCCTGCAGCATCTCTTGTTTGAGTGGCTAACAGGTAGGGCTTTGCACTGAGCAGGCAGGCAACCCCATGCCACAGTGCCAGGAGCACGAGCAGCTCTGCTCTGCCATAGAGCTGAGGACAAAAGGCTATTGTCCAGTCCAAACTGCAGCCCCTGGAGTACATGCTGTTATGGGTGAAATTCCACTGGAATATTGGGACACATGCAGTGAGCAGGATGAGATCCTCACCCTCTCCCTCAGCCAGCAGTCCTCTCAGGGGAAAGCACAGGAACACCAGGGAACAGCTGAGGAGCTTCTCATTCAGCACTGTCAGCATCATCACCTTAAAAACTACCTCATCACTTGCATTTCTAGTTGAAGTTTACCCCAGGATTGTCAGTAAACATTGTATACTGCTATATGCATATATTATATATACTCAGCCTAGTATATTAGACTGACTATATTTTTTGCTGAGATGGAATCTGCATGTATTGCCATGGCTCAGCTTTATTCCTTTTCTTCCCTTATCCTTGCCTGTTGTTGTTTTCCTTGCCCTCATTGTTGAAAGGGAAAAAGTGACCAAGAGGCATCTCTGATGTTTCATGTGGAGAACGTCTGAAACTGACCAGCAAAGTACTAAATCAGTTCTCTAAAGTGGATCTGATGAACAGATCTCTGATCAAAAGAAGGAGAATTGCTTAATTTCTGTTGGATATGCTTGAACACAACACCCTTCCCCACCTCCATCTTTCCCCCTTCTTTTTTTTCTTTTCTAAAAGTTTTTTTTCTCTTCCTTTTACTTGTGTGAAAAAAAACAAAAACAAAACCAAACCCATGTGAGTGAAAAGTGCTGATTTTCTACCAGCGTGCTATATGCCAGAAATTCACACAGGTAAGTATACTGAAAAACAGGGATTATGCTTTAGTTTGTTTGCTAAGATCTGGTTTGAGCTCCAGAGACTTAAGGCAGGTCTTGTAGCAATGGTAGGTCAAAATACTTCCATAAAGATGTAAGATTTCTGAATTGACACAATTTCTTTAACAGAAAAACCTGGTTAAATAAACTCTTTGATTTATTTTTTTCTCAACCCCACCTCTCAGACTTGGCCACCTTCAGTCTACAGCACAGGTACAGCTAGAGATGATGAAAAACATGCAAGAAAGTGTGATGGGAGTTAGCTTGCCTGTTCAGCCATTCCCTAAGCAACACTCGCCAGAGTTTCAGGGAGGGATTACCACATCCATACATTTCTATTTTTACATCCTGCAGCAAACATGTTATTACCACTGAACTCAGTGGGCCTGCTGAGAAATGAAACTGTGGGCATCGCCTCTCACACAGCAGAGGAAGCCATTGCCACCAGCCCAGCCAGGCAGGTTTGCAGCATGTCAGCTCTGGAAGCAGTGGTAGGGATGGGATGAGGATGGTCCACCTAAGGTATCTTGCTCATTGCTCAGCCCCAAGGGAGCCTCAGCCTCCCCCTGCCCTGGCTGCTGTTCCTGGAACAGGAAGGGTTCCAGTGTGAAAATCAGAGCTGGTCCCTTGTTTTCCATGTCCTTAAGGGAAAGCTGTAGGCTGGCACCTGGACCCAAACCTACTGGCACCTTTGTGGCTTTGCAGAGAGAAATGACCTTTGTCAAGCCCTTTGTAAGTTTTCTATTTTGCAAGTAGTACACAGCTCAGTGGCTTGACTACACAATTCAGCTACCGGGATTAAAGTCTCAAGTGCACTACTGAGCTTCCAAAATAATAATCATAATTAAACCCCCCCCAAATTTTTTCTATTGTATGGACATGCCAAAAGATACAGGAAATCCATGGATAGATGGCTTTTTCATTTTGGCATATCCTGTAAGGTTAATACGTTTGATGAAAATCCCTTTTTCAAGCGGTATTGATGCCAAGAATTCCCTTCTGAAGTTCACAAAATATCTGAAAGTATTAAAAAAATCCGTGTTCAGTACCTGTATGGCTTCCAGTTATAATAAAGTCAGTCATGTGGCAGATATGATTGGCCTGATCTTTTGTAGCATTTAGGGTGTGTTTACATATCTGAAGTTTTCTAATTTAGACCCCTGTGCCAGAAACATGTAGCAACCTTTTCATGCTGAAATCTTTTGAAGTATTATTTTTCACTGTATTCTCCCACAATCCCACTTCGTGTTTTGATACAAACTGAGAAAACCAATAAATGAAAGGTAAAACTGCTTTTCCAGGCATGATCTTCACTGCAAGTGTTTGCTGGGGTGAGCTGCCCTGTACCAAACATGCCAGCCTCTCTCTTCAGACCTCCTTTGGTCAAAATCGTGAGTGTGGAAGTGTGGTGCAAGTTAACACCACGGTCGATCCCAGAGGGGCTTCTTCTGCAGTGGAGAGGCTGTGGCTTGCCCAGGCCAGAGGCACGTGTGCTAACTGCAATAATAGCAACTGGGAATGCCTTGGTTACCTGCTTAGTTTGTGGAGACCAGCAATGAATGGTGTTCCTGAGGAATCAGTATTGGGAGCAGTGCTGTTTAACATGTCTGTTGGCAGCGTGGACGCTGGGATTTCGTGCAGCCTCAGCAATTAACCTAACAAGACCAAGCTATGTGGTGATGCCGACTTGCTGGAGGGATGGGATGTCATCCAGAGGGACCTTGACAGGCCCAAAAGGTGGGCCCACGTCAACCTCATGTAGTTTAACAAGGCCAGGGGCAAGGTCCTCACATGTGTAAGGCCACAAATTCAGGCTGGGAAGACAATGGGTTGAGAACAGCTCTTAGAAAAAGGACTTGGGAGTATGGCTTGACAAGAATGATAGAACTGCAAATGTTGGAAAAGACCTCTAAGATCATTAACCCAACACCAACAGGTTAGCACAAAACTATCGACGATTGATTGAGAGACGGGAAGACTGATTCGGTGATCAGAATTCCATTTTACTGAGATTTTCCTAAAGCTTATATACGATTTCTAGGAAGGTTAATAATTACCACTACAATGATTAGGTTAAACATGATACAGACAAACTCATGCATTTTACAACATATCTTGTTTGGGGAAGTTTAATTCAATTTCCTCATTCTGGTAAACAGAAGTAATCCCATCTTCTGTAATCTTCAAAGCTCTGTTTGTTCTTGCCAAGGCATCCTGGCTATCAAGCTAGCTATGCTAACTAAGTCTGCCTCACTCTCTGACTTGTGTATTCCCACACAGAACCGTTTCTCCAGGTGCCACATCCACACATTTTTTGAACACTTTTCGTGGTGGTGATTCCACCACTTCCCTGGGAAACTTTTTTCAATGTCTAGCCACCATTTTGGTAAATACATTTTCCCTAATATCCAACTTAATCTCCCCTGGCACAACTTGAGGCTGTTTCTTCTTGTTCTATTGCTTGTTATTTAGTAGAGGAGACTGACCCCCACCTGGCTACAACCTCCTTTCAGGGAGTTGTAGAGAGCGAAAAGGTCTTCCCTGAGCCTCTTTTTTTCCAGACTAAACACTCCCAGCTCCCACAACCATCCCTTACAAGACTTGTGTACCAGACCCTTCCCCAACTCCTCTGCCCTCCACTGGACACACTCCAGCACCTCAATGTCTTTCTTGTAGTGAGGGGCCCAAAATTAAACACAGGGTTTGAGGTGTGGCCTCACCCATGCTGAGTACAATCAGTGCCCTGGTCCTGCTGGTCACACTATTGCTGATACAGGCCAGGATGCCATGGGCCTTATTGGCCACCTGGGCACACTGAAGCTCAACACGAGCCAGCAACGTGCACTTGCAGCTCTAAATGCCAACTGTATCCTGGGCTGCATCCAAAGCAATGCAGCCATCAGGATGGGGGAGGTGGCTCTGCCTCTCTGCTCCTCTCTGGTGAGGCCTCACCTGGAGTGCTGCATCCAGCTCTGGGGTCTTAACATGAGAAGGATATCGACTTCTTAGAAAGAGTACAGAGGGCCATGAAGATGCTCACAGGACTGGAGCACCTCTGCTATGAAAACAGTCTGAGAGATCTGCAATTATTTAGCCTGGAGAAGAGAAGACTCTGGGGAGGCCTTATAGCAGCCTTCCCTACCTAAAGGGGGCCTACAAGAGAGCTGGAGGGGGACATTTTTCAAGGGCATGTAGTTATAAGACAAGGGGGAATGGCTTTAAACTTAAAAAGAGTAAGCTTAGATTAGATATTGCGAAGAAATTCTTTTCTGTTGGGGTGGTGAAGCACTAGAACAGGTTGCCCAGGGAGGTGGTAGATGCTCCATCCCTGGAAGTGTTCAAGGCCAGGTAGTCTTGGGCCCCGAGCAACCTGGTCTAGTTGAAGGCTGTGGCAGGGAAATTAGAACTAGGTGATCTTCAATGTTCCTTCCAAACCAAACCATTCTATGATTAAATGGAGTTTGGTCTTCAACCAGCAAGAAAAGCTTGCTTCTGTGGGAAGGGACAGTGGCTGCTGATGGGGGTAGATGGGAAGGCTTCAGAGACGGGAGGTTGCGTATGACCTAAACACGGTGACAGACTCAAGAAATTGCATTGGAGATCCTGGGCCAACCATGACCCATAAAGTCTTGGCGATGATCTCCTCATGGTAGCAGTGGTTTGCAGAGAGCCCAGGGAAGATCATAGCACCTGGGAGATGTTAGAAGAAACAGAAAAAACAAAACTGCATCTCTATGTCAACAGTGAACATGGCGTAAAATACCATCCCCAAACCAGCTGGCTGTTATAAGGCAACATCAGGAATTGCACAAGGATGATAGTAATCATCTCTTCGTTTTTGTTTGGGTGAAAGGGATGCCTCAAACAGCAGCACTGGGGTGGTGCTAGCTTTTGGCAGGAGCCCTGGGTGTGTGGGTGATTGGACACCTTGCAGCACCTACTCTTGGCATGCAGACAGAAGTGCAGCACCTGACATGGCAGGAAGACCTGGATAATTCTTGTTTGCTTTTCACTAGAGAAAAAGAGTGGACGCAGCTCAACAAGGGACAGTAAAGGCCCGAAGTGCAGAGAAACGCAAAAGGAAAGATCAAGGGGTGAAGCTGGNAGTAGTGCAGAGAAACGGAAGGAAAAAGATCAAGGGGAAAGATCAAGGGGTGAAGCTGGCAAAAACCTTTCAACAGATAAAACAGTAAAGCAGTGACAAATTGTTTGTCCCGGTGAAAAACAAATATGGGTGATAAGAGTTAAAGTCATTCACATGTTCTCATGATGTTGACAGGGAATAAGAGTTGAGAGAACATACTGGGTTATGTGTCTGGATATGTCTGAGAGAGCTGGACCACAGCCAGTAAGTTATGGTAGGGAAGCTCATTAGATCAGGAAGATACTGAAGTGGAAAGCTGGCAGGGCCCTGTGTCCAACAGGGGTCCAGAAAACATTTGGGAAAACAAGTCAGGGGTGACCAAGATCATTGTGTCAACAAAACATTAGCAGAGACCTAAATGAGCTGAAGATCAGCTGGGAAGAAGTAGATGAAAGGACCAACGTCTGCGGTTTTGGCGATATCATCTGCTGGGTTTATGAGTCATGGAGACCAAAACCAGATAGAAACAAGAACTGGGCAGGCAGAGTTATGGCCTGCTGGGTCTGGGAATGAACCACTAATTTATTTTGCATGTACTGTATTGCTGATTCCCTCCACATTTGAGATAAAAAATAGGGGGTTTTACACCCAGAAAAATGAGTAACACTTGTGAGTTTAATTCATACCACTTGCATCACTGCTTCCATGAATCTGGTGGCCATCAATTTTAGTGTACGTGGGAACCTTGGGCTGTTCCCTTGCTTTCATTTCATCTATTTACTACACTTATGGTGGGACACTGGAAGTGGTGATGAGCATTGCAAAACCAGGTTGTTTTTGCTGGATCCCACTGCTTTCAGCTCCAGCTACTTTCCTTTCCCATGAAGCCACTGACTACTGCATGCAGAACTTAATGTCCTTGAGCAATAGTTGGAGAGGTGACAGCTGTCACGGACCCATAGCCACATGTGTGCACATGGCTGCATCTGCATCTGTAACCAAATGGGACACAGCAAGTTATGGACTGTGGTTTTTTACGATGTGCTCTGTTTGCTTGGAGCTTGGCTGAGGGGAAACTTTTTCTGTCACATTCCTGAGAGTTTGGGGAAAAGTTTCTGAGGACCTTTTACAGGGTGTTACTGAAGGCCACCGTGACACAGTAAATCAAATATGTGACACTGAGTATTTCTTTGTCACTAACAGCCTTGTGGTGCGTGTGGGTTGGGACGCCAGCACGACTGATGGATCTGGTGTTTTCCATTGCTCTTGATGCTCATTGACTTTCAGGGGAAGGCCCCTGATGTGCTAGTTTTTTCCTCCTGTTTGTGTAGGTAGCGGCATATCACATCTTGTGATTGAAATTTCTAATAACAGCAACAACCACGGTAAGCCTGCAGTCCAGCTGGGAAGACCAATGGAAAAAGCAGCATTGGTGATCTCTCTGGGGTCAGTTTTTAGAGCTCTAGTTGACAAATACAGGATTTCACCCAGTAGACAGAACAGAAAGCCTTGCCTAAACTTCTTTTACTTATGGAAAGAGATTGGATCTTTTTTTTTTCCTAAATGAAAATTTGATGCAGTCAGTCATGAGATGTTCTTATTTATTGCAGTCCTATGTATAAGGCACATGATTCCTTCACACAGCATTTCAAAGAGCAGTTCATCTGAAGGGTGGCTGTTCACTAGATGAGGTAGTTTCCTTTTCAATTGTCATTCCAGAGTAATGCTAAGAATGTGGGCAAAAAGTGCCGTGACATAAAACTTGGACTGACTTCAAAATAAGTTCTAAATTTATTTTCTGCATGATCACCTCTTTTTAGAGGTAGACATCTTTTTTCCAAAAGGCTGATGGCAGTTTGGAGACCACGATACATCCCTTCACAAGTGCAGTAAGCTTCTGGCCCACACCTTCCCAGAGCCTCTCCTGTCACTTCTTGTGCAAATCCCATCAAAGATGCCTGTAGCTCACCAAAGAACTCCATTTTGGTTGTTTCTATAATTATACAAGAGGCACAGATATGTACCTCTCTAAGCACCCTTATTTTTTTCCATATCAAAGACACTGATTCCCTTGTTCAGATCAAAGACACTTCTCAGTGTTAGAAGTTTCTTACATGAACAACTAAGCTGAACAATTACAGCACTCATGCTTGATACCACAATCAAAGGATACCTCGGTATGCTCATTACTTTTTACTTTATGCTCTGCTGGATTTATGTTTGTTTTCTTTTAACTCCAGAAGAACAGGAAGGCTGCCACTGGACACACCAGAAGGTTCAGTATTCCAGTTGCTATTGAGATATTTTCTTAGTTTTGTTTTTAGAGCTTCATGAAGTTCTTGTGTACATATTCCAGAAGGTTATGACAGGTATTTAAAATTGGATGATGGGCTGCCATAGAAAATTATATTAATGAAAAAAAAAGACTAATTGCCCAGCCAGGTGGGACAGGGAGCTCCAGGAAACTGTTTCTTATTGCATTTATATTTCTTGGAGTAATTGCCTCTATGCTCTAGAAATTGCTCTGGGTGTCAGGCCATATGCGCTTCAGAAACACAAGACTGTCCTTTGCTATTTGCTAATTAGTCAGAAGGCTCTGATAACAGTGGCTAAGGAAAAAAAAACCAAAACCAAGTGGAGCTGACTGTCTTGGCTGTCTTGTCCTCTTCAGTGAAACCTGCCCAAAATATACAGAGACACCGGCACCTATAAGTGAAAGCCTCAGACTTGTGGGAGTCAGGTTTGAGCCTTTTCACTATTTTGGGCTCCTGCTGATAGGCAAGATAGCCAAAAGAGAGAGGGTGGCTTTCCCTTTCCTTCCTTTGGTGACCATGGGCGTTTTTCACATAAGACCCCAGTGGGTAAAGCCCAGAGTTAAGTATGAAGTAAAGATGATGAAAAGTGTGCTGATCCCAGAGCTGCTAAACCTGCAACAAGCAGGGAGGTGTGAGGCAGGCTGGACTCTTGTGCCTCTCAGTCACAACAACTGAGCCCAGCTGCAAGTGCTACAGCTGCAGACAAAATGTGAGCTAAAAAGATCTGCTCAGGTTTTAGGATGAGACAGACAACATCTTCCCCACAGAGATGGGAAGCATTAGCACTGCTGTGCAAGGCTTTGTGCATGCTTTTGTTTAGAAAACTGGTTCCAGCTCTGATCAGCTGTGTTGTAATAAAAGATAAACTAAAACACATGTGGTGAAAGGCTCTAAGGGGGATCAGGGCAATAGGATGCCTATCTTCCACGTGGAGACTAAGCGACTTCTTTGGCTTAGTGATATGAAGAAAACAAGACCTTAATGAAAAAAATCACGTGTTGAAGTCACAGTGAGAGAACACAACTATTTAGGTTAAATGGCAGCGTTGGTGATGAGGAGAATTAGGTCAGAAATGAGAAATTGTCTGGTTATTCAAGAAATGGCATCTGGCAGGAGCTTTCTAACGAAAGAAAGTGTCAGGTAGTTGGGATGGCTTCAGAAAGACCTTACAATGTGTATGGAAATGTTTGTGTGACACTGGGGACATCCCTCAGAGCCCTTGAACCATGCTGGTGCAGTGACATGCCTCCCGCTGCCCACGTATTGCAGCCATGTGGGGCACTGGAAGGGAAGGTGTACATCCCTGAGCCTCCCTGTTTATTGTATAAGCAGCAGGCTGTACATGCTGCTGGATTCCTGTTACATTTCACAGAAACACAGAATCAGTTAGGTAGGAAAAGACCTCTGAGGTCATCAAGTCCAACCTATGACCAAATACCCTCATGTCAACTAGACCTTGGCACTTTGTTCCATGCCCAGTCTCTCCTCAAACACCTCCAGGGATGGTCACTCCACCACCTCCCCAGGCAGCTTATTTCAGTATCTTATCATCCTTTACATAAAGAAATTGTTCCTAATGTCCAGCCTAAACCTCCCCTGGCACAAATTTCATCGTGCTGGGCAGCAGAATGCCTGAGTCTTTTTGTGTCTCTAGCCCTTGATTTCTGTACTGCCATTTATCATTTGCTGTAAAGCAGAGCTGGTACAGCCAGGCTGCTTGGCAGAATGCTGGGGAGATTAATGTCTGGAAGGTGGTGAGGTGCTCAGATGCTGAAGTCATGAAGGTCACGTGAGTATGTGAGGCAAGCAGGCTGGGATTTCAAAAGCATGTAGGAAACTCTGCTGAAAGCCAGTGAGTCCTTTATTCCTGTATCCCTGCAGAACTTTTGAAAATACTTCACTCTGATGGCAAAGAAAACCTTTTTTTTTTACAACTGCTCCTCTGAAATTTTAGTGGGAAGAAGGGAGTAGGGGATGTACTAGCTAGCCTGTGACTGGCATGCACCAAGGAGTTCTCCCCCATTTCTGTAGTCTCCTGTTGTATACTACAGAACCTCACTCTGCACTTTAGCATCCAGCCACTTGTGCTCAGATCTTCATTCACCCGTGGTCTTGCAGAGTGACTTGTGGCACATGCCGCTTAGAAATCTGATGCCTGTTAAAAAAACCCCAAACACTAGTTTCTGTCCTCCGCCTTTTGGGAGAGTGAGTTAAAGCCTTTTCCCATTCCCAAAAAAAGCAGCTGAAGATAAAATTATTTTCCTGCAGATGTTCCCTCCCTCTGGCTGGTGGTCAGTTCCACAGTAATCACTTGGTCTAAGTTTATCTGTACAAAAGTGGTTTTTTGTGTCAACAGGAAGGAAAAGTGACAAGGTGTTTGTGTAGTTTGGATATTGTTTGCAGGACTCCTGAGGACTATTAAAGGATCACAGATGGGCAGGAGTGGGATGACAATTACTTCAGCCTGGTGAGAGTTTTCAGGATGTCACGTGTTCTGTCAAACATCTATGAGGAGATTGCACTGATCACAACTCATTTTTGGTAGTGGTTAGGATATATCAGGAAAGGAAAGCAAAGGATCAAAGCTAAATAATTTCTGAATGAAAACCACAGCAAACTAGCTGAAATGTGTTTTCAGTCAGCTGAAATAGGTAGCACTACACTGCAGCACCTCTTCTCCTATCCACCCCCTTGTGCTTTCTGCTGAAGCTTCCCTCTGAGAGCTAGTTAATGATTTTTGCCTCAGTTCTGATAGAAGAAAGATAGCCAACTTGTGTGGCTTTGATTCCTGTCTCATTTATCTGCGCGCTGCATCTGTGGCTTTGCTGAGGTTATTTCTCAAAGAATAGGTTCTGTGGTGCTGGAAGTGTTACCCAAGCACAGGTCTAAGGAATTAATAGACTTAGAGGATCTGGTCAATATAACAACAACAACAACACACCCACCAATTTCCTCCCAGTCAGCTGCCTAATCAGTTTTATCGCAGCTCATGCATTATCAGCACTTGCTTTTTGATCAAAACATGTTTGGGCTTAGGGTTTGCCACTGCAGTTTGTCTGCTTAATTCAATTACTTCTTTGATCACTTCTGAGACAAGTACCTGTAGATTAAATTCCCATTTAGTTTTTATTGGACATGAGCAAAAACCTCACTTTTCCCCTCATTTCCTGGGATTGCAGCAGAAACATGAAGCGTGTCTTTATTTGCACAGACATCAACCAGATGCCATTAATCCCTCCCCAGGGCTTTCAAATGCAAGAACGATTGGCTCTCTTTGCCCATGAGCCTCATTTATCTGCTGGGCAATGCAAGAGTCCCTCTCACTCCCCATGGAATGACACCCCCCCCCTCCCCCCCCTTCTAAAGCCTTAACTCGGACCCCACAACTCTGCTGCACTGTTTTATTGCTATTGTGTCAGATATAACACAGACATGCCGTCTGGAGTGACAGAGACCAGTGGACAGATTTTATTCCTGACAGAGCTTCAGAAACAGCAAAACAATGGGTTCCCTAAAGGAGCTGCAGGCTCATATTTCAATAAAACTCTATAAAATGAGCAGTTTATGAGTACCCAGAGAGACAGTCACATGGAGCTGCGACAAATGAGATGGAGAAGATACAAGCTGCTCTCAGGCAGCTTGGGCTTCTTTCCCTCCCAGGGCATTTGACAGCACAAGACCTTTTTGCTTCCATTTGAGGACACTTTGGACTTATATCTGAAGGAGAGAGCTAATCAGTTGTACTTTATTCCCTTCATCAGCTTCTGGAGCCCTCTGAACTGGATGGCAAGAATAACAAAGATTTTTTTTCAAGTCAGAATGTCTGTAGTGCCTCACTAATTATTTTTAATTAATTGCGAGACTCCAGACTAACTGTATTATGTATCTTGTTGTCTTGGTTATTGTGTCATTGTCATATTGGTGGGAATTATTTTTATAATAAATGAGCACATTACTGTAACACATTGATCAGTGTGGTGAAGACATACTAAATGAATTTGTAAAAATGCAACAAGATGTAAAACAAGTTTAAAGAGCTAGTTCTTCACAGTCTGTCCTCAATCTCATTTCTGGATGACATCTTGCTTTTCCTAAGATGTGTGAAAACAAACAAGGGAAATTAACAGGAAAGCAAGAGCACTGATTTTAGCTATTAGAAGCACTAATCCCACCTTTTAATGCACAGTTGGATGAAAGTGTGGCTTTGTAGGGCAGTTGTGTTCTGTTCAGCAGCAAGGAATTATTAATTAAGTCTCATTAATCTCAACCTGACATGACAGTCCAGAATGCCCTCACCATGCATCCAGACCAGCTGAAGAGTTCTGACTGCATCTTCTCCAGCTCTTGGTTGCCCAAAACATTCCTGTACCTGTTGACAGCTCCTTGTTACCTAAGGTTCCTATCTCTACCTTCTCATCCCTCTCCCCAGAGCTTCTGGTGCTTAGCTAAACCCTTCCCACAGGTACACTTGTAAGAGGCTGTTGCTCTGTCCCCTTCCCAGGCCCTGAAATAACACCTGAGAAGCTGGTCCGTGTGGACATGTCAAAAAGCCAATATGGAAGGCTTTTTTTCTGCAGGGTTTTTACTTCTTAGTGATGATTTATAAGCCTCTTTTTAGCTTGACCTCAGGTAAACTCCAGAGCTGTAGGCAGGATTTGGCATGGTTGAACATAATACTTTTCTTCTACTTTCAGCTTGCAGCCCTCAACATTTCTATGGTAAGTTGCTTCTGTCTATTTTAGTTCATGTTTAATATAGAATATACTTAAGAAATGTGGAAGAGCATCAAGCTGTAAAATAGTCCTTAAGTGAGTCATGAGGCCCAAATAGCTCTGCTGGAAAACCAAGAGCATTTCCCAGGCCTTACCCTCTCCATGGCCACCCACACTTCTTGTGTACTTCCAGTTCCTACCTCCTGCACACTGGAAATGGAAGTGCTGATAAATCCTATTCTGTGAGGTGTGCTGAGGTCATAAGCGTGGCCTCATCATGTTTCATATGACCATTATGATTTAAGGAATATTTCACATTATTAAATTCTTTTGTATGTGGAAGGACTTTTCAACCCACTCCTGTTCTCTAATGAACTGGGGTCAGAAGTGCTCATTGTTGAGTCACATCCAGCTGTAACCCACCTGCACCCCGAAGTCCTTCTCAGCAGAGGTGCTCTCAATCCTTTCATTCCCCAGCCTGTGTTGATACTGGGGGTTACCCTGACCCAGGTGCAGCACCTGGCACTTGGCCTTGTTAAACTTCATGAGCTTCACGTGGGCCCACTGCTCAGGCTTGTCTAGGTCCCTCTGGATGACATCCCATCCTTCAGGTGTTTCAACCATGCCACTCAGCTTGGTGACATCTACAAATGTGCTGAGAGTGCACTCGATACCTTCATCTACATCTGAGGGACACTACCTGCCACTGCATGTCCAACTGGACATTGAGCCACTCATCACAACCCTCTGGATGTGACTGTCCAATCAATGTCTTATTTATCAAACCATCCACCCATCTTTCTCAAATTCAGCGAGAAAGATGGTTGTGGGGAACTGTGTCAAAGGCCTTACAGAAGTCCAGATAGATGACATCCATAGCTCTTCCCTTGTCCACTGTGACAGTCACTCCATCCTGGAAGGCTACTGAGTTGGCCAGGCAGGACTTGCCCTTGGTGAAGCTGTGCTGGTTGTCACAGATCATATCCCTGTCATTTGTGAGCCTTAGCACACCTTCCAGGAGGGTCTATCTGTTCCATGACCTTCCCAGGCACAGGCATGAGGCTGACAGGTTGGTAGTTCCCAAGGTCCTCCTTTCTACCCTTTTGAAACATGGTTGCAATGTTTCCCTTTCTCCAGTCACCAGGGGGTTTATCTGACTGCCATGAGTTTCTGAATGTCATGGAGAGTAGTGTGGCAACTACATCAGCCTGTTCCCTGGGGACTCTGGGGTGCATCTCATTAGGCTGCACAGATTTATGTATGTTCAGGTTCCTCGTGTGGTCATGGGCCCGACCTTCTCCTACAGTGGGAAGGGCTTTGCTCCCTGAGTACCCATCTTGCATTCCCCCCACTTGAGAGGAGTGGGAAGAGACGCTGACAGTGAACATTGGGGCAACAGTGTTATTGAGTACTTCAGCCTTTCCTCACCCATGGTTGCCAGTTTGCCAGCCGTGTTTATCAGGGCAGTATGCTTTGACCTTCCTTTTCTGTTTAACAGGTAGAACTGGTTAACTGTAGAAGCCCTTCCTGTTATTTGTTGTGTCCCTTGCCAGGTTCAGCTCCAGCTTTGCCTTGACCTTCCTCCCCCACTCTATTACCTGGCTCAAGGAGTTATCCTCCATGCATTCCAGGATTCTTCTGGTTTGCCTACATCTCACCGTGCTGCACATCCAGGAGATGCTGGGGTGGCTGAAGTCCCCCAGCAGGACAAGAGCCTAGTTTCTTGCAGGTCTATCTAAAAGAAAGGCATGCATTTTTTCAAATCACTTAAATCTACATTTTATAATTAACTCTGCAGAAATGCTTGTCTAAAAATATAGTTTAAAAATTATTTTTATTTAAAAAAAATTGGAAAACATTGTATAGCAAAATGAAGAGTTTTAAAACATTATTTATTCTGGAAACAACTTTTCCTGACATTTATATGTGTTCATGTAATTTATCTTTGAGCTGTGGCAATTTAGAAAGTTGCACTTACATGGTAATAAAAGATACTTTATCTTCCATTTAAAGATATCACCAGAAAATCATACTGACACATTTATGACTTTTAGCTCCAGGTTCAGGTTGTTGAAGAAATATCAAGTATGTTTTGAACATGACTTGTACCCTGTTTTCCTTTGAGTAAGCTGTCCACTATCTCTCCATCAGACTTCTTGATGATGTTATGTAAATTATGTTAAAGGATGTAGTGGCATTGTAAGGATTGTAACTTAGATGATTTCACAAAAAAAGTTCTGACTCTTTCCTGTGTGTTTAAAAGATAAAGTTACACTTACTACAGGCAGCACGAGAAATCAAAATCTTCTGCATCAACAGGAAACTCAACAGCAGCAGAGGATGTGTGCTTGATGGTTTAGGGAAGTTTACTGGGGTTACAGTACGTGCTGTGCAGAGTCAGAACAGCTCCTGTGATGCCTTGGTGCTGTCATTGCCATCAGGCAAATCCGAAATCTTAGTAATTCTCTCACTGATTTTTCTAATCCTTCCTCTAATGTCAATAAAGGTTAGGTTTGCTGTGGGAGATTTCTCTGTGGTTATATGCTGTCACTATGAAGGAAATGGAGCATGTTTTGCCCCATCCCCATTCCTTCATCCCCTGTCTCCTGTTCTGGGTCTCAAAGGAGGAGCCAGGATTTGGGGCCTGCCTGTCAGTGGAAGGGATGTTGCAAGTGTCCCCTCCAGAGCTGCCTTCTGGGGAGGTGTTTATCCCACTCAAACTCTTTGCACATTTACAAACCTGGTGTTCATGAGTTAGGACAAAGACTTACTTCCCTTTTGAACTGAAGGTGGTGGACTATTTATTGCATTTAATTTTGCTAACGTGTTGTGTGAGTAATTAACTCATTAATTTCTGTTTCATTTCTGTTTCTAAATAAAAGAAGCTTGTAGGCATCAGTAGATGTTGTGTGAAATTGCCACTATTTTGAGCACGGAGGGATAAATCAAAACATCTGGCTGGGCTGGTGTTTTGAGGAGCTGCTGCATGACTGAGTGTTTTTCAAGATGAAAAGTAGTGATAGATGGAGGACACAGCAAAGTACTGTACGTACGTATCACTGTGAATACCATGGGCTGTGTCACCCAGGGCTGAAGGCCTGGCCCCAGGGGAGACAGTCAGTGCTTTAGTGATAACCATGAGGATGTCAGGCCAGGACTGGGAGATGTGTTTGTTTGGTGTCACAAATTGAATCAGACTGGTAACCTCTGCAGAGTCTCTCCAAGCCATCTTTCCAAATCAAGGAACCAATGCAGATTTCAAGCTAAATTCAGTCCAAATTTTCCCTTTCTCTAAACAAGACAAGAATACCTGAAGAAAGTGTATTACAAAATCATCACTGTCAGCATTGTGTTGAAAGGAGAAATATCCCATTAATTCCTATGTAACAATAATGACTACATTGTTGCAAAATGGAAATGTCATAACCATGTTGGTGTATTTACTAGAATATGGTATGCAATTTATCTGTGACATGAACAAAATAAAAACCCCTTACAGGCAGATACCGTCAGCACACACCTTGTTTGCTGCTTTTAGTTAAAGCAGAGCTTTTGGATATTTAGGAACGTCTTTATGGAGCCAAATGCCAGTCATGGCTATTTACCCAGCTGTCACTCTTTCAGCTGCACACACGCTCCACACTCAGCCGCTGTAGCACTTGTTATGTGTTCCTCTTGCTTGTAAATATGTTCTTGGTGGTATTTTCTTGTGCAATCTGGGAAACAGCAGGCATCTAAACTTTGATTACATTTATGTAATATGTGACAGCATATTACTGCTGCCAGAGTGATACTCCAGAAATGCCCTTTCTTTGCCCTGATAATTTCACTGTGCTTATGCTTCTTACTGGCACTTTTTAATTACAATTTTTTCTTCAACTATAGAAGTGTTACATGTGTTTGCTTGAAAATATACTCAAAGATACCACTAGTGCTTAGTTAAATGTATAATAACGAAACATTCCTATAAAGCTAGGCTTTACTTCTAGGTCTGATGAACCTTAAAAGTGCATTTTATGAACACAGTCCAGACAGTCAACTGACATTAAAAATCTTCATCTGAGGAAATGTTGACTGCATCCGTGTCCATAGGGCTGCCATGAGTTGCATTTTGGGGTGGTGAGGAGGGATGAGTTTGAAGCCAAGCTGAGACAAAGGGCATGTGTGGCATTTGCCCAGTGCCAAAGGGTGCAGGGACATCTGTCCAACATCCCTGCCTGTGGCTCTAAAGTGGAGCCAGCCTCATGGGGCTCAGCCCAAAGCTGCTACTCCTCAGATCAGAGCTGTGCCATGGTGCAATGGGGAAGGGGGAGTTCAGCAAAGTGTGAGGGAATGGCTCTCAGCACAGCTCTCTCTCAAGACATTTATTTGCTAAGTGTCTACATAACACCCCATCTCTCTCATTTGAATCCCTGCTATACTTTCAATTGCAGCCTGGAGCATTGTGAGCATGTAG
Source organism: Nicator chloris (assembly GCA_013400495.1). Lineage (NCBI taxonomy): Eukaryota > Metazoa > Chordata > Aves > Passeriformes > Pycnonotidae > Nicator > Nicator chloris. Next base: position 61,846 of record WAAE01010337.1, read on the forward strand.
TTAGGGAAAAAAAAGGTTTTAATCAGGAAATCCTGAGAATGTGCTCATTAGTACAAATGTTTGGATGTGGGTAGTTATTTAATCCTTCACAGGAAAATTAGGGATTCGCATTCTCACAGTTTTGTTGGAAGGAAAACACGAGGCACAGAAGGGTCTCAGAGGCTCCTCATTAGTACGTCTCTGTCCAGGAGCAATCTGCCTTTACCCAGTGGAGCCTTCATGCCTTCAGCAAAAGCTGCCTTTCCTAACACCGTGGGGGATTTCAACCCTCTTCCTGTGTGTGCATCGTGTGCCTGTAGCTGAGGGGCAGTGACTGTCAGCACAGGCAGCGGTGGGAGAGAACAGACAGCCATTTAGGTATCTGTGAAATACATGCAAGGGGCTGCAGTGCTCTGATTAAGTTTAACTTCTCTTACACTGCCATCAACAATCTCACTCTGTACAGCATCGGTTAAACTAGGAAATGGGCTCCCCTTTGGAAGTGGCAAGCGAATCAAAAAAGCGCTGTCCCACACACACAGTCCCATCACAGCTCCAGTGAGATGTTAATGGATGGCAGAACAAAGGGCTGGCTGTGCCACTGCTCAAAAAAGGAGAGAGCGAGAAACCGAACGTGTCAGAGGACACATTTTCTTGGCAACACAGTTAAAGGCTCATATCTAAAAATAATGAATCATGGCTATCTGTGTATAAATAACACAGTTAATAAATCAGCACTGTCTGCAAAGTGCTTGTACGGTGTCAGAGGATAAACTCTGAACTTTCCCAAAGCTGCTGCCAAATGTGTTAACACCTCTGAATAGTGAAGGAAGTTTTATGCCAGCAGGGCCCAGGAGCCAGGATACCAGGGTGGAGATACCTGGTGGGCAGGTGCCCCCTCCTGCAGCACAGGCTATCATCTCCAGGCACAGCAAAAGCAGCAAGTGGGCAGAGGGGAAACCCCAAAGCACCCAAAATATCTGCTCTGCCCTGTCCTAGGTGTCTGTGCAGGCTACAGGGTTATTTGCTCCACAACTGCAGGATGTTTACAGTAAGCTGAGTCACCCTTCAAGCTCCATCTCTGATGGGATTTCAGTCACCTATTTCACGAGAAGGCACTTTAAATTTAGGTACCTTAACCTTGAATTGCTTCCTGGCCTCAGTATTCCCTGTAGGAGAAACTGCCGGCTCCTTGCAAGTGAGATTTTATTCCCAGTCTCTTTCAAATGCCTTTGAGTTCATGCAGGGGTGAAGTCAAGTAGCAATTAAAGCCCAACAGGGAGAAAAATTGTCATGAACAATGACTTCTAATGACTGCCTGTAACCAAGTAATTTAGCCTGTGTGAGCAGAGCAGTTCCTTTAAAACTTTCCAGTGTGCCTGTCCAAGGCTCATTTTGCAAGAAGAGTGAACAGAAGTAAAGGAGCCTTTAAACATTTTGAAAAAAGCCATTGGGGGTTTCTAAGCTGCTGAAAACATGAGGTTAGAAGACGGAAATGGCAGCTTTCAGATTACAAGGAGAAAACAAAGTCCTGGATTTCGACAAGCATTGGGCACCTGCACTGATTTTGACTGGAATGGCACCACAGAATTTGCATCTCTCCAGGGCTGTTTTTCTATGCCATGTGAATTCTGGTGGAGTCTCATGCTTTTGTGTAGGCTGCTGGCAGATTACTATAAGTGAGAATTACTAATGCTGTGGTGCAGAGAGGGTTAAGTAACTCCACAGCATCCCTTCTTTTGGAGAACCATGTCCATCAGTCATATAGAATTGGGACAATTTCTGGCTTCTTCTGGCTGCATATTAGGTGTCCATTTCCTTTATCACTGCATGTTTATGGTCCTTAAACATACAAATCACAGCAATTGCCACATATAACAATGAGAAGTGTTTCTGAAGAGCTTACACTGGAGTTGCACATAGGACACAGCAAGAGCAGAAACATGGGAGGAAGGGTGACGATTGAGATTATGGGTATAAATTCCTACAGTTACCTGGTTTGGGCAGGTGTGAGGAGGCCCCTTCTCTCTTCCCTCCTGACAGCAGTGACTGCTGCTGTGATTAATCCCCTCAATGGAAACTTCCTCCTCTGCTTTGGCCAACAGCCCAGCTCCCCACAGCACCTTGTACCACCTTCAGAAGCTCTCACACCTCCCTGGATCTGTAGTCCTGTGCCCTGCAGGTACCTATTTCACCTCAATCACCTGAGTAGTGGAGGTGATGTACTGAGCAGCATGGCTTGCACCTGCTTTTAACTTGGTTTTTATGAGATATCTTCACTATAACTTTCTGGTTTAGGTACACTCCAAATTACTCTTTCTTTGCTAAACCTTGCCTTATAAGGTTGTTTTTTTTTTTTTTCTTTTTCTCAGCAGGAAGAATCTGTATCCCTAAGAATAGTGAAACTTCAGGGCTGCATGTTAACTCTGCTTACAGCCAGTGTAACACAGCTCTCCCAGGACAGCTGGGTGCGACAGTGCACGTCCTTGGCTGCTGGGGACCTCGGCATGCTGCCTCAACACCTCTGCTCAGTGCAGCGTGGCTGGAAGCGACAGTGGCATTTATTGTGGCATCATTTCAAATGCCTGCCCGGCAAACCCCAGCCTAAGGCACCCCTTTTGACAGAGTCCCACTGTGGTGGTCCTTCCCCCCACCACGCCTTCTTTAGTGTTCTGGGCACAATGGTTCCTCTTCACTGCCTGACCTCACATCCCTCACTGCAGGACAAAACCCAGACAAAAATATCACCTTGTTCGTACATAATAAAAAAGTCATTTTCACCCCAGACCAGGACTGGTCTTGCTCTGAAGCTGGCTTGCTCTCAATGGAAAATGGGCCTGACACTGCTTTAACAAAATGTGCAGAAGTGAACCCATTTGTTTATACTGAGCTAGGAAAATCCCTTCACTTTGCTGTAGTTACAAATGTTTTTCACACTACTGTTCAGGACTTCTGCTTTTTATGTCTGGACTAAAAGACTGCTGTCTCCAGCCATCGAGGACTTATTAACCCCATTTATGGGAAATGGTTGTGCACTGACTCAGAGGGAAGAATGACACTTATTGAATCACCAGCACCAGCATCCCCAGGGTTTTCCTTGGAGGCCTCTCAGCTAAATATTAGCTAGGAAAACACAGGGCCATAGGGACTGCAGCCCCGACTGCAGCCAGCGACTCACCTCTCATCGTTCTGTCCACACAGACATGCCTGTAACCCATGGAGCCCAGGCTCTGCCTTGGCACGGGGTCAGGCACCGCAGCTTTGCCTCCAAAGCTCGCCTCTCGCTGCATATTAATCCTTTCCAAATGGCAGATGGTGTTCTGTCCTCAGCAGCAGGCGGCCCCGTGCTCTCTGACAGCAAATTAGGATGCTTTCATCTAGGCCTCTGCCTCTCCCCCACCCTAGCTCTGGCTCTGGCAGGGGCAGGGGTGTGCAACAGCAGCAAACAGAACTTCCCTGCACCTCACCTCCCAGGCTTTTCCCTTTGGGCGTGATGCTCCCCAAACCTGTCCTTCCAGCACACGTCTTGGTGTGGCACCTCACCCTTCCTCTCCCTCTTCATCCTTTCTCCCCTCTCCTGAGGAAGTAAATTTTGGCATTGCAGGGTCAGGGAAGAAGAGGAGGAGGACAGGTCGGGAGAGCAACGTGCTGCAGGCAAAGCTGGCCCTCTGGGCATCTGAGGCTGCAGAAGGCACGACTGGTTGCAGTGGAGGAGTCATTCGTGCGCTGAATTGGTTTCACACCTGACTGATCTGTGCAAGTCATGACCAAGAGAGGATCATGGTGTGTCTCTAAGTCCTTGACATCCTCACTTCTTTCTGAATTGCCAGGAGTTGGGGTGGTCAATCTGTCTCAGAGTTGAACCTTTGGCTCAGGTCTGGAGTAAGTAAGAGTGGAAACCAGCCCTTTATACCAACAGAACGGGTAAAGCTGCTTAGGCAGGCTGGCTAGACGCAGAAGTGGGTGGCAAAATAGGTATTTATCAAAAATTGTGATGAGAAGATAATGTTTTGCTTAATCTGAGATCACAAAATTGTATTATGTTGATGCTCTAAAGAATGTTGTTTTCTTGAATTTTTAAAGTGAAATGGTTCTTTTTTAAAAACCCCTCTTTGCTATGGACTTAAGTGTGTCTGGAAGTTTGTTATTTTCTGCTGTGTAATAAAATGGCCTGTATTTGTTCTTGCACAGAGGACTTTTTAAAATTTCCAGGAATGTTGAAAAGGTTTGATGCAGAAGGTATTTTAAATAGTCTGGATACATCCATTACAGTCTGTTATGTAGACTTTGCATTTGTTTGTTTTAAAGTACAGATAGCAGTTTAGAATGTATTCAGATAAAACAAAGACAGCACTCTTTCTCTGCCTGTATCTGAAAGCAAAAGAGAAATGGAGAAAAGCCATCAATCACCACACTAAGCAGGTGTGAAAACTTCCCAGGTCTTTGCCTAGATCCCAGTTACATTCCAAATCAGGTCAAAATATCACCAAGAACACAAGTCAGGAGTGCAGAAGGAGACTGTGGGCCTGAAGTGTGTCAGCCAGCAATTAATCAATTCAGCAGCATCTGCCAACCTCAGCAGGAGATTTCAATGTGTGGTCAATAAAAACTTGATCCAAGCCAAGGTCCCTGATGCAGCTGGCATTCCACTTGTGTCCTGTAAGAGTCTTTGAACCTGGCTTCTGTTATGTCACCAAATTTCTGGCCAGGTTAGGCACTTCATGGCTGTCCCCTCCCAAATGGAGTTTATCCTGACTGAGCAGTTTCATGTGCAGAAATGATGGTCATTCTTCCTTTGCTTTACAAACCACTGCATAGCTCTGGCAATATAAAATGACTATCAATGCCACTCACACCTGGACACACTTCAGTGGTGTGTGAGCCTCCTTAGTACTCTCTCTTACCAGATCTTTTTCTTAGACATAAACAAATTTATTAAATTTTAACCATTTTTTCTGACATTTTCCATGCTGGCCATTGGCCTCAAGGTTTTTGATCACATTTTTTTGGGTTTTATAGGAAGGTGACAGAAAAACATTTTTATATGATTTCTGGGCAATCGTTTCCAGACAGGAGGATAGAGAAAAATATACTGATTTACTGGGGTGAAATCATGCTCCCTTTCCCCTGAGTGAATGCCATGCTTTTGGGATGAGTGAGAGGCAGAAGAGGAAGGCCAAGAGAGAGACAGAGGTTGGAAGGAGGAAGAGGGCTGAGTTCCAGCTCTGGGCTGCCATATGGATCAAGGTCTAAGCACCTTGGCAAACCCTGGTCTCATGGACCCTGTGAGGCTGGGGGACACACACTTATGTTTTTCTAAAGGCCCAGGTCCAGTTGTATTGCAGAACTCCTTGCTGTCTGCATTTTACAGCCTTTTCTCCCTATCCCATCTTCAAATAGTATATTCATAGATGCTAAGCTGTATCAAACCAACAGCAGTGTTTTCATTGATTTAACATAGCCAAGGTTTCAGGCCAGTCCCAAAAATTAAACAAGTGATGATTTTGTCTCAGTTCAACAGGGGCTAAACCATAGCATTGGGAATATTCCTCTCCCCTCTCCCTCAGGACTGAAGGATTCAGCATATGTTGTGTAAAGTTTAAATGAGACAAATATTATTAAAATGCTGTTGTGTTGGCTGTTGCTGTAGAATGACAACAAGTTTTGGGTATGCAATTCACGGTAAGAGGGGGTTTGTCCTTGGCTTCAGAAATCTTATGTGCTTGTGGTCATGTTTCAAATGTCTGTCACAGGTGATCAAGCAATGGCTGTTTCACAGGGCAAACTTTCATCAACCTGAGGAGCAAAATAGCAGTTTCAGGTCTTGAACAGGTTAAGGAAAAGCTGTTCACCAAGAATCCCTGGTTATGTTGATATGTTCTCTCTTTGCTGACTTTTTTGATTTTTTTTCTGTTTTATGTTTCTCCAGAGTACCAAGGTCTGTCTGCTGGGCTGGATTCATGAATCCCCTGAGACTGTGCAGCAAATCCCTTTGGCTTTGCTGCCTGACTGAGGCATTTCTTGTCTTTTCATTGCACAAGGCTGACAGGCCATCTTATCTCCCAGCCACCTCAACTCCTTCCCACCTCTTCAGCATATTGCTGGGCATCTTGATGTGATTTCCTATCTGTTTAGTACAGCATAGCACACTACCATAGGTATAACATAGCTTCTGTTATGAACTGATCTTTTTTTGTGATTTTGTTTTTTACTTTTTGTAAAGGTCTTCTCTATTATAGACTACAAGCCCTTTCCCACTTTCTGCATTCATTTTACTTGTAATTTCTTGAAGATGGAAAGAAATTAGTTGAAGCTAATAAAGACATTTGGGTAATTTTTGATGACTTGGGTATACAGGAGACCACATTGAAGTCTCATTTAGATATAGTTTCAATGAAAGCATCCGAATAAAAAGTAGTCAGGCCAGCAGGGAAGGGTTAGCTAAGCAGGTGAGAACAGCCATATTGGGTCTTCCTCCTTTTCAGGCTGGAGCCCCTGCTGGAGGCAGGCTGCTGCCCCATCCAGACCCTTGGCTTGGCCCAACAGGACCAAGCTGATGTGTGCTTTAGCAGAATATATTGCAGAACAGACTCCTGCAGCTGAACGACCTAATGTGCAAATAAACATTTTCACTTATTTAGTTTCAGCCCCCCTCCCCATTTCTCCTCTCAGCTGATGCCCCTCAGTTCGTGTACTGGAAGAGATTGTGAAAAATGTATCAAGTATGGGAAAAAATAACCAGCAAATATTGTGAATGTTTAAACATAAAAGAGTTAACGTTCTGTTTAACTAAATTTTTGATAACAATATCAGTTTCAGCAACATTCCCAAAAGCATGAACACATCATAACTCTGATTTCACGAAATTAGTGACATGACTTCTACCACAGACACAGATCTTGATTATTTTGCTTACAGTCAGTGCCTGTTGAACCTCAGTGTGCCTGTAAACTGGGGGACTGAAGGCAGGAAATCCCCTTGGCTGTTGTTTGATCCTTTCTCTTTGCTGCATCAGATCTCCTGCTGAAATGCACTGTGTGCAAAGGGGGTATTAGACACAGCAATTTGGGTTTTACTATATAAAATGACTGTGAGCTCACACTGACTGCATTATTTTGTTCACTTTAAACTGGTATTTTACATTATATTCATTACATGTAATGGAACATTACATTGTTCTACAGGTCTGCCTATTTTCCTTTCTCTGTATAGGCTGCTCACTCTGGGAAAGTGATTTGGGAAGTGTAACTAAAGGTTAAGCAGGTAATTTCTGCATTATGTAACGGCCATAGATTAGTCCTCTAATTTATTCAAAAGTAAGTCTACATTACTTTCCTGCCATTCATAAATATTGATGGGTACTATTTGGCCAAATAAATAATTATGACAACCAATTTCACTTTGAAAAGAATCTAAAACTGCCATGGCTGATCTCCCATAAGCTAATAAATACTAACCAGCTGTGTTTGTCAGTGTCTTAAGTAATACAAGGATAGGGGCACTTCAGATCTATTGCAGTGCATTTCTATTATTCTTGCTTAATTATTAAGTTCCTATGCAGATGTTTTCATCAGTTGGTAAGGGGAATGTTTATTCTCCTACATTGCCATTTCCAGTAAGGAAAAGTGGAGTTCTAGTGTTCACTGTGCAGCAGCTCAGCTCCTGGGAGATGCCATTTCTCAGCTTGGCTGCTGTCTTCAAAAAATAAAAATGTCACCTGCTATTTCAAGAAGTAAAGTAAATATGTATCTTTGCTGTTTGCACAGTGCAAACTTTCATTTAGTAGCATCAAAAAAAGAAAAAAAAAAGAAAAAAATAAAACCCAGACAACACCATCTTCCCATTAAAAAAATTGTATTTAAATTAAAACCAACATAACGCAAGTTACCTTCCTAGTCTTTCTGTGCTTAAGCCAAATTTTGAAGGTTTCAAAAAATATAGGATTTTTCAACATTTTCTACCATGGACAAAACCTTCCTAATGGGAATATGTTTTGTGTTTCAACGAGTGCAAAATGATATTTTACATCAGGAATGTATTTTGTAAATAGGGAGGGCTTTACTGTGAGTCATTAGTGAAATTAAATTTCTGTTAGAAGAATGAGTTGTAAAGGTAGTATCCAGGATATTGTAATTTAGGATCAGGTTACTTGAAACCTCATTCTCACCAAAATATACTCAAATAAGAGGTTCTTTGACTTGCTGGAGAGATAATACTTTTGTAGAATGAAACAGGCCTCAGATTATTTGGTTGGTTTGATTTTTTTTTGACAAATCTGAATGGCATGACAGGGGTTAAAATAAGTGTCCAGAGAGAAAACAGGAAAGAACCATTCCATCTGGTTATTCTCTGTGTCTGTCCCCATGGTGGGCTCCAGAAAGAGGTAATAAGAGCAATCACTTGTAAAGTCCTGACCAAACTCTATCAATCAACAGCGAATCATGCTCAGTGAAATACATTTTGGGATAGTTTTGCTGTCAAACAATAACAAGTTTGCATTTGCCTTTTTTTTTTCTCCAGAACCCTAGCCAGATTTGGGCAGCTTTTCTTGGACATACCATCCCTACCTGGTGTTAGTGCAGTTTTTCTGCCAAATTTCAAGCCTTTGATACAAGGATGGGAGGCAAAGCTACAGTTTTTTAACGAAGTAGCAAATTTTCACAGATTAATTTAGGTTTGGGAACTGTTTTCAAGACTTATTATGAGCAACTTTCAGTATTTTTCATTTTTTTTTAAATTGCATTCAACCACAATTTTTTTATTATCCTTTTAGTGCTTAATTGTATACATCTGCATCTGAATGCCCATACTTATATCTGTTCCCATGTAATTTTTCAGTTTTGGAGGAAACTGAACTTCATTACAAGTGTTTTATTCTGTTCCCTGTACATTTTAAAAGGCAGAGCACATAGTTCTGCATGTAGTGAGGTGACAGACATATATTGTTACAGACATAAGCCATCTTCAAATGAGTATGAAGGACAGCATTGTCTTCACCGTCAATACAGTGTTGAGACTGATTGTATTTTAATTTGATGTTTGCCACATGCATGTCTCTTAAAAAGCACTAAATAACAAACCAGGAGAGGAAGAAAAACAAATCCCTGCCTTCTTGCCTTGCCATAATAGAGCTGGAGTTATTTCAGGAACAAGCTGGACTGGTTTTTCCTGGGACTTAAAAATATGCAAGTGACCATGGTTTCCAGAAAAGAATCAAATGGAATGAGGTGCCAGCATTGGAAAAGAGACCCTTTCCAGATGCTGGGTTGTTTTGTTTTTCACTGGGTTATGCTGGTCCTGACCTCAGGAACATGGTGTTCCACCGACTGTCAGACCCCCTCCTGTGGCTAATCACAAATCCACACCTCTCAGGTTAAAAAAAGCTATGGGGGCTGAGGAAGATTAATTCCTGAGAGAAGCATGTTTGTTAGGAAAGCACAATTTAGTAAAGCAGAGCATTCACATCAGCAGCAGCCATTGCTGACATTGTTTTCCTCTGGGAAGAGCTGATAAAGATGTATCAGCAGCACCAGGACCCAGAGCACCGTCTTCTACCTCCAGTGACTGTGAAGGACAAACTCAGGATGACTAACAGCAGCGTAGGGTAGGCTTTTCAACCTGTAATAAGTTTTCTGATAAGCTCTTAACAAAAATAATGGAAGCTCATCCCCTGAGTTTCATTAACATCGCCTGAGTGCTAAATCCTTTACTTCAGCAAGTTCTCCTCAATTTGTTCCTAATTATATGGGAAAAACTGAGTTCAGGCTCTCCTTCTTTCTCCCAGTGTGGGTAAAATGCTGCTGACAGAAAAAATGGTGGTGGTCTGCCTGGAGATTTTGGGGGTTCCTTGTGTTGCAGACCTGAGGACAGACGTCTTGTTGCACGGACTCTGCCATTATCTTGTCCCAGCTGACAGCCACCTGAGGTGTGCTGGCTGCCTCCTTTCATCATGGGTGCGGCGGTGTTAGCAAAAAGGGGAACCTGTGTGCAGCAGAGTCTGCCAACACAGAGAGCCGTGACGTGGGTGATGGCATTGCATTATGCATTTCAGATAATGCATTTGTTGGCTGAATGCATCAAAAACAGTACAGTAGGTCATGCACTCTTTTTGTTCCATGGAAATGTAAACCCACTCATTTTATGAGACCAGCTGTGCTACCTCTCAAGGTAAATTGTCTTTGTAGGACATGAAAAAAAGATGAGAGACTCTAAATATTTCAGAAGGCAAAGAGTATAGAAAAAGCTTTTTTGTCTTAATTCTTGATACCTTTTTCTAAGGTGTCCTGATACAGACTTAACATGGTTGGTGAATAGGAACGACACCTCTCTAATCCCATTGGTTAAACTAGAGAAACAGCTAAAATGTTTTGAGAACTAGAAAAGCAAACCCCAGCTGGAGAAAGATTGTTTTGAGAAAAGATAGTTGTTTGCTAGGATTTGTTTTGAGAAGAAACTTTCTAAAGAATTTCTCCCTTGGGAGAAAGTTAGCAGGCTAGCAGGCTAAAATCTCTCAGACCCAGAAATATCAGGCCCACAGTAAACTTAAAACATGCATTCAGATTATCAACCTTTTGAACCCGGGAAGCCTGAGGCTGACATGCCTTCATCTTGTTGTGATGCTCAGGGCAGCCAGTCATGGGTCTGGATCCCATTTTAATAGGGGCTTTACAAATGTAGAATAAAGAGCTTCTTAGCATGAGGCAATAGATGGATGCAGACTGAGCATGAGTGAGAAGGTATGGCTTAGCTTTGTAAGCAATCGTAATAGCATTGCCACTTTTTTCTTTTTTTGTTGGCAAAAGACAGCTTAAGGAAGGATTTGAAACATGATAATGAAGCAACTATCAATACGCACTCTAATTACAAGCATGCAACCTGAAACCACAGTACTGCTTCATTCTTGTGGTTTGAGTTGTCCAGTCTCTGGGAAAGACATGACTTTGTTTTGTCCGGAGCTTTCCTAAAATCAGAGACTATGTTCCAGTGTTCCAGATGTGGTGGTTAGCAATCTGTGTTTCAGCAGAGGGATTTCTGATGTGAGAGGGCTGCTTTGTGATAAAAAAGGTCCATCTTTTGCTTATGCAGTGGCTGATGACTGATTGTGTAGTAATTTGGGGTTTCAACCTGGCTTGAAGGCCATTGACTGCAGCAGATTGAGGTTAGACCCTGAGTCTGTTCTCAGGAACAGCACATGAAAAGTGTGAAAGGTAAAAAGGAAGTAAGATGACGCAGTCCATTTCTCAGGATAGTTTTCCAATGGATAAACACTGAGTTCATAAGAATTCAAAGGGAAAAAAAGGTCCAAATCTTTCTTTGATGGGGAAGGCAAAAGTCTTGGGGGAAAAAAACCAGGTTTGCATGGGAAAGACCAGACCTAAAAGCAGGAACATTGTCAGCATGTTTTCCTCTTTTAAGCTTGGCTCTTTAGTTTTGCTAGAATCTTGGGTTTTCTTCATTTTTTTCCATTCTTTTTTTTTTTTTTTTTAATCAGATGGCGTGCACATGGGTTGGTTTCACTGGAAATGAAATTCCACAAAAACCCTAAATTATTTAGACTTTCTGGTTTACAGAAGGCAGTAAAAATTGTCTAAACACCAAATTTGCCAATAATAGCAGTAACAGAATGAAATGTCCAACAGGAAACTCCTAATCTTGTTTAAATATCCCACATCACCATGTTTACCAAGCTGTCACAAAATTAATTGTGACTTGGTAATTTAGTGGAAGCAATAACAGGCTCCTGCAGGAAACCTTGTGGTGTGCCAGGCACAGTGTTGCAGATTTGAGACTGCCTGGTCCACGTCTGGTGCATTTGTAGACTTCTTGAACACAGCTATTCCATGAGGTCATTTTTTAAGAAGATAAACTTATTTTTAATTGTTGCAAATATTAAGAGCATATTTTTTTTACAAAGTTATGTATTGTGCGACTGTGGGGGTTACCTTGGTCTAGATGCAACATGAGCTTTTATTCTGAACTGAAGCCACTCCAGAACAGTTAGTACAGCTTTGACCTGCTTAACATAAGTATATGGGAGGCTGATCTTCAATGACAGAATCGTCTTCTGTCTTTGGTTGCAAGAAATGTTATGAGCTGTATTAACAGTCCTGCCTCTTTATGCTCAGGGTTGGTTTTACATCCTGACTGATGGAATTTGGAGGTCTCATTGCTATTCTGTGAGTCTGCCTGAGCCTGCCTGGCTGAGACTCCATCTGGGTGGAGTGAGACAGAATTTTATCTTCATGTTCCTTGTTGCTTCCAGAGAGGAAAGAGTTCTGGTGTGGTTGTACTGTTGTTGGTAGGGACCATGGAACATATTTTCTGTGATGTGCCATCCAAGCATGTTAGGGTTGGACACTTCATTGTCACTGGCCTCAGAACAGAAATGAGATGTTTTCTGGCAGCAAAGCAGTGGGACCCTTGAAGAACAGGGAGAATTCTGAAGAAGAGATAAATAAACTGAACATTGTTTTAATTTGGCATATGCTTTACATTAGGATACAAAACCCAATTATTTTTATTTAAAACTTAATGAAGTTTCAATTTTTTGGTTTGCACCTTCAACAAATAGAAAATTCTTTATCTTGCAAGGATAGAAACACATTGATAGCTTATCAATATTACTTTATAGAACTGAACGACTGCCCTGGATATTCTTATTTTTCAGAATCACTTCGGTAAGAAGCTGTACATCAGGAAATAATACTTTGCAAAGCTGAAGACATAAGCTTGGCTTTCTGCTCTTCTTTTTTTCTGAAGTGTTTGATTTTGTTTTGTCATTCTCTTCAGCTTCATTTATGTAATTTTCCTTTTCCCTTTCCACGCTTCACAGATTTCGTTGTTCATGTCTTTTAAAGTGTGTAAACAGAGATGGAAGGACTGTGTTCCAGTTGCTAGTTTCATTTTTCAAAATGTGCAATGGTAGCTGAGAATCCCAAAGAATATAACTGAAATCAAACCTCTCAAACGATTGTAAGTAATTTCTATCTTAGTGTTTGAAATTTATGTGGCTATATGGGTAGATGTGTATTTTGTGGTGTCAGGTCACTGACATGGTGCCCTGAAGAAAATAAAATAAATTAATAAATGGATTTCTGTCAAAATAATAATAAAAATTACCACCCCACCCCCAATATTAAATTAAAGGTCTAGACATCTTTATAAAAATTAAATTATATTCTAATGTCTTGGCGTTCTCCAGTTCCTCCCAAACCTGGAATATTAGTTGCCTTGGTCATGGAAGTTTCCTGTCTTATAAATCTAGATAGTGATGAGACAGTGATTCCTAAAAAGATTTTATGATGCAATGCGAGTGCAAATAAAGTGCTATTATTTATTTCTGAGTATGTGCTGTTTCCAGAAAAAAACTGAGTTTAGAAACACACATAAGAAAAATATAACCCTTCTAGTCCCTTAATTCAAAGTAGACCTTGTGGGTGAGATTCAGACCCTATGTGGAGGCCCTCCAATTTCATCAGAAGGATGTGTTATATTTTTAGGAGTCTTCTAGGTTTGGAAGAAAAAATACCACCTTTCATTTTCAGCAGAGTATTCATATGCATCTAGGCAATTGCCTCCTGCTCCATCTCCTCCTTTAGTTTAATTTTGCAGCTTCATATGTAAGCACATTCCCTGCATCTTCCTCCTGACTGATGCTGCAAGGCCTGAATATTCTCCAGTCTGACTTGTGCTACTGCAAATGTAGTAGCACGAAAATTGCTGTCGATAGAAGCGATGGATATCCATCCTCCTGTACTATATTTGTCCTCAACTCCAAAAGGAAAGGAAGTTATAGATTTTATGCTACACACTAAGGAATTTCTTTCTTACATTTCTTTACCAGATTTTTTTTTTTTCTTGGCTTAATTTATGTTCTTTGCTCAGCCAGCCGGCTTCATCTTCTGGTGCAATTTCACAAAAACTTGAGCCTCTAGAAGGGCTGAAGTTGGATGGTGATCAATCAGAATGTGTGTGATTAATATGCTGCTCAAATGCTGGAAGAGATGGAAGACAAGGAGAGAGCCAGAAGTGCAACCAAGAAGTTTATTTCATGCTATTGACAGATAGTTCAGACAGCATCATCTCAGGTTCTTAATCTACTTGAAGTATTCAAAATTCATTTTAAATGCAACAAAGGTATATGACAGCATTCAATGGGCTTAGAGGAATGAAGCCAGTTAAACGAGAACACAAACAAATGGTTGGAGTACTGTAGAAGTGGTGAAAAGCATAGAGAGATCACTGTGGGGTTTTTTATCCAAAACATATGGTTCTCTCCAGACTGAAGTGACTGAGTTGAACCAGCACTGGAAGTTGTAGAAGTGTTCTGGGATATAACAAGAAACAGTTCTTCCAAACAAGCAATGCCATCAGGCATTTTTGTACATCCTGAAAAAAAATCTGTTTTATGTGAAGGACTAGGATTTTTCTCTTCTCCTTTTCTCTCTTATCTTCTTTTCTCTTCTTTTTTTCTCTACTTCGCCTTGCTCCTTTCTGTTTCCCTTTCCTTTGCCCCTCCACTCTTTTCCTCACTCTTATCATTGGCAGACGAGAAAGTTTTCTGAACATTCAGAATAATCAGTACCTCTTGCACATTAAAGTGGCATACCATACACAAGTGTAATATTTTTGGGGTGTGTGTGTGTGCGTGCGTGTGTATGTTGATAGAAATAAATGCAAAGATTCTATCAGATGTGCCTAACTCATGGGAAGCTGATCCTTCAGGATCAGTCAGATTCAGGACTGTCAGTGAGGAATCCAGACTTACAGTAAAATATACAGTCTACATTAGAAGTGCCATATGTGTGCTTTTTCTTGAACCCTTTTTTCTACTCAGCAGATTTATCTAAGTGAATTTTGGGCATAATTTACTTTTACCTATGATCCTCTGTATGTTTGGTGGCCTCTAGCAGGTTGGGTGCTACTGTGCAGGTAAAGTAGCTCCAGTCTGGCTGCTGTACCTGTGGAAGCCATAATTAAGTTCATAATGAATGTATGGATCTGCTTGGATTGTTTACATGTGGTAGGTCCAGTTCTGGTGGGATATATCAGGCTGTGCATGGTTGTTACACAAATGCACCACTGGGTGATACAACAGAAATCTCGTAAAGTGGCATGATGTTTTCCATAATTCTGAAAAACTCATGCCAGAACATTGCAAAATTCTTTGCTTTATTCTTTAGAGGCCATGCGTGAAAAACATGGTTGAGATTTGTCAATAACAGTGGATAATTCCTGAAGCACTCCTCAGTTACAGTAGCTAATGCAACCCTTCTAAATATGTGACTACAGCATAGCAACAAGATTCTGATTCAAGGAGGCAAAACACTACTGAAGAGCAGAAGTCTCTTCTGCTGTTTCTATTCAGAAATGTTGCTCATTATGAAATGGCATTTTTGTTATGAAACACTGGAATGATGGAGGAAAAAGGCTGAGTTTTGGATGAATGAATAATGTTAGAAACCAACTGCCTGTGGAAAGGATGTTCAAATTTCAGATTCTGTTGCTGTTTAGTGCCCAGATTGGATCTCCTCTATTTTGCAGCTTCACAGAATTTTACCTGGAGAAGGGACAACCGTGAGAGTCAGATCAACTCTTGCACGTCCTAATGTCCCAAGACCTTTCCTCTCACTGTCTCTCACACGAGATGCTCCTATTCAATGACTGTGAAATGTGTCACTCTTCCTATGCATAGCACCTTATATTTGCATGGGTTAAAGAGTATTTTAGTCCAAACTCATTCAACTGTCGTGTCCCTCAGGTTCCTTGTTATTTTGCAGACAGCAAAATTATAAATTTAAGCAATAGCTATATTTTTATGTTTTCTCTCAGTTTATTTTAAAGATACTGAGAATAAAGATGCTGAGATGAGCAAATTCTTGCTCATTATGTGAAGTAAATTTCTGTCATCTCTGAGAAGTCAGATTTGAATATTTTTAATAGGAAAGCCATTATTTTTACCTTTAAGCATTTAGATATCAAGATGATGACTGATGTAACAAGTATGGATAGAATAGACAAGTATTATGAAATATGCCATGTGGACTATGCTTTTAGTAGTCTTAAAATTTGGAAGTTCGAGACACATTGGTTTTATGTAGGAATCATTTCCAGATATTGAGGAAAAGTGTTAGTTTTCTCAGAAATGTTCAAGTAAAGTTGACTTTTATATAACTGTGAAAAAATGTGCTGCTATGTGCAGAAATCTTTAAGAAAAGTGCCAATTTATATGGCTTTTCCCCTAATATTCCTAAAATGGTATTTGTTTTCTTAAAGGAATGAGCCAATATGCCTGCTTTGCCCAGAAATATTTATTTGAAAGCATGTTTTGAAAAGTAAATATGTTGATTAAATCAATGCATTGAATTAATTGAAGAAATAACAAGTTCAAAGG
>WAAE01010340.1:0-40392 GCA_013400495.1 Nicator chloris
TCTTACACTGTTTGTTTTCTAATCCCCCTTCAAAAACTGTCTCCAAGCTTGGAATCAGACTGAATCAATCAGTGTATTTTTACTGTGCATTAGAGGTAAAAATCTGTATTATCTGAGAAGGTCCAGCACAGAGAACTGACCAATCCTTTGAGAATCCAATTATTAAGACTTTTTCACTCCTACAAATGGTAACTTTGTGTAGGCTTGGCCCATAAGTGTGCAGAGGGGCATCTAAAAATTATCAGGCAGACAAATAGTTCCACCACTTCCAGTTACCTTCTCTGGGGACTCTTTTTGGCCCAGGCACACAGGACCATTTTCACATGACAATAACTTGAAACTTCAACTTTTAAGAAATCTGAATTGCAGAGCGCAGAACCTATTAAGGCCAAAAGACTTGCCCTGGGCAGAAGCCTGAAAACTAGAGAAGAACCCACTGTTGTCATCCTCAACCAAAATGTGCAGCAGTTTTACTTATCACTGGTAAGAAGGTGCCATCACTGTTAATTATCTCACTGGCATTAAAAAAAAAAATCAGAACATGAAAAAACCCCAGATTTCTATCACAAATTCTTCATGTTTCCTTTCCTGCTGCTAATACTTTCTGAGCTGTGTTGTGAGTAAAGTTTTCTGAAACATAACACATATTTCTTTTTTTTATTTCTTCTCTGTTTCATTGGAAGACATAATTAGGCAAAACATTTAAAGAGTAAACTTAAGGTATGTTAATAATGTCATTGCCTGGAGCAAAGCCAATGTTTCAGGAGGACAGCAGAGATCTGAACTTTACATCTTCCTGCTCACATATGGAAAGGTCTTGGATGAAGGATCTGTTTATCTAGTGGATTGTTTCTCTTTAAACAAAGAATAAAAAAGCAGAATGCACTGCTTTATATGTATTTGTCACTGCCAGTTTACATAATACTAGGAAATTATTTTTTCAGTCAAAATCTGTCACTGATGTGGCCCATGTCATATTTCTACTTTAAGAGGTGGTGAAAACTGTTTGTATCCACACCAATCCACTTGCTCAACTTTTCTGGTGTGGTTCATATCAAATACAGAAGAAGGCTGCAACTTAGTAATCCCTGAAAGCACCCTTGTGATGAGTCAGACTGAGCTGTTAGCAAAACTCAAGTCATTTGGTACCAGGTTTTAACTCCCTGTAGCAGCAGAAGTGTGAAAAAGACCAAGTGAATTTTAATACTTCTCTCATCAGAGCGTTGCTACTTGAGCTTTGCACTTATGCAGCACATGGAACATCACTGTGATAATTTTGACACTCCATTTCTCTTCATCGCTCTTGTCACTGTTCTTTTTAACATGCATCAGCTTTATCCTACAGATAAGAACAACCAAGATTGTTTTATGCTTAATAGCAAATGGATACATTTTAAGTCCTCTGCCCAATTACATTATACATTTATATGCCTGATATTCGGAACATATAATAATTACTACAAGGCTGACATTTAATTTACTTAATTAATTTCATTGTGAAGGCATGTTTGAAGCCATGTTACTGAAGGATTCCTCCGAGGTAACCATTTAACAGCTAAGTAACCTTTAATTACTTGCCATGATGATACACATCTAAGACAGATATTGTTATACTGTGACATCTGAGCACTTTAACCTAAAGGTAGTTATTAGCACTCACATGCAAGATTCATTATGGATAGTATTTCATTAATGGAGAGTATTGTGTTCTCATCTGATTATGTACATGCAAGCATTTATTAATATATCTCTCAGAGTGACCATGTTGCAACTTGGAGTAATCCACAGATTTTCATAAATCAGGAAGCATTTCTTAACTAAACTATATACAGTCATACAGGAGAGAAGTAGTACGACAGTTCTTCTGGACCTGTCTGACATGAACACTAAATAGGAAATTGCTAGGGATGGACAATGTGTACAATTACGATTAGCAGTGCAATATTTAAAACCAAAATAATTAAAATGCAAATTAATGCTGCACTGCAAGAATCACTAGTTGTGATTTATATCACTACAGGTGAGAAGACAGTCCAGACTTGTAGATGACTGCAAATGTACACAAATTAAAATAGATTAGATGACATAGCAAGTCATTGCCAATTCTAACAGGCGTGAATTCATCAGGATAACATTTATTTATTCTGCACAATACTCTTTTTTAGCTAAGTTTTCCAATGGTGACTGGTTTTTTTCATCCAAATGTTTCTCACATTATTTTCTGACTCACTGAGCTACAGAAAAAAATATTTTTAAAAACAAAGCTTTCTTCTGGGAAAAAATAAAAATAACCATATGTGAATTGTCTACAGTAAATAACACAGAAGCTGAAGAGAAAGAAAAAGCAGGTATTAACTAGTCTTTCCTTGAGTTCCCAAGAAATGTTGCAAAGTTACTCACCCTTTTCCAATGAAATGAGTTACTTAGGAAATAACTAATTTACTCCAAATCCACAGAGGCATGCACGAGTCAGAGGCACGTATTTCATCTGAGTCAGGTCACACTCATTAAATTATTTTTCTTACATGAACGAGGGAGAGCTGAAGGAAGGAACAGAAGGGCACAGAACACTTCCCTCACAGGAATGGTATTTGAGGGAAGAGGCAGAGATTCTATATGGTTTATGCTCAGGAGCTCCAAGAGAAGCCGGCACATTTCCAGACTTACCAAGCACCATAAACAGAAAACAAGTTGTTACAGGATATGTAAGCTGGAACTCAGCATGAATGGAAGAGTAAACAATTTTTTTTCTAAGTGACTTCCAGGGGGTTTATTCTTAGATTTTGAGAACAGAAAGAGTTGCTGCAATCACTTGGTCTGATTTCCAGCATCACACAAACTGTAGACATATGGGACTAGCACAAATATTTAAAACACTGCCTGTTTCAGTACTATTCTTAATCTCCCACAGCATTTCAGCAATAATTGATTAACTCTTCATGTCAGAAGATATATGGACTAATGCAAAGGGGAGATTAGTTATGTCTATACACTGCTTTTCTATCTGTTATTTTAAGATAATTCTATGCACAGTGCCATGTTCCTTCTGTGCACAAAATACAGCATCTGTCTAAGCCATGACCTGTTCCTTAAACTGCATTTTCCTCCTGCTGACAGGTAGCATTGCAGCAATACAGCATACATTCCTGTACCTGGTGTCTATACTCACAAAAGTATTGTTTAAAGGATGAAGGATTTTTTTCTCTTGTAAGACTTTTGAGATCTTGAAATAACGGACTGTTAGTTCACTTGTCTCATCTTATGCCAGCAAAACATATGATGCAAAAAAGATGAAAGGTTGTATGTGTACTGCCAAAGAAACATATCCTTTATATTTGTAAGGGTATTTAGCAAAGTTACAAAGTGTACAGTGGGTAAATTCTAACTGCTCTTGTTTTACAGAGATCCTTCCTCTTCCAGCCATCCTCTCTGTATGTCTGGCATATACAGGATTAATTCTTGTTCACTTTCTTACATGATTCAGTATTTTTTTCCTTAGGAAGGAAAGTATTAATTACTACTCAAATAAGTATTGTTTTCTTACTGAACTATGGAGTAGTGGAATTTTATGATTTGAATGAATTTAGATGGCAACAAATTTAAGACAGTCTTCGCGTAACAGGGTAGAGAAGAGACTCAAAATTTCAAACTTTCAGACTTTCAAAATCTTTTAAAGGTAAGAAAACATGTGGAAAGTATTATGAAAGAGTTTGTTTTTTGCGGGTTTTTTGGTTGTTTGGTTTTTTTTAATATCAACATGAGTCCATAGATAAAAGTGAGGATGGTCAAGTTAGCAGGAGAAGAACAATTATTTCCTGTTCCACCAGGCAACTGCTGGAAATACCTGTGTCCTGCTGTTTACTCACAGAAATATCAGCTTCACCTGTAGTCGCTCTGCTTTTTATTAAAAAAGATAAAAAAGATTTAATCATTGTGGAGAAGCCACTTTTGCCATGCTGACTGCAGCTGCTGATGAAAGAAAGAGATGTCTAAGGGGTTGAAAGAACACCAAGGAGGCCTTCCACTGTAGAAAGTGACTTTTTCTTTCCTCAATCTGTTTGAAATTTTCTACATCCATGAGTGTTCTCATTTTTCCCTTGGGGAAATTCCACCTTTTCTAGAAATTCTGAATCAGTGAGAGTCTTGTGGTCAGAAGCAACATCAGGAACAGGTTTTGAAGAGATCAGGCATGAACCTTTCCATCACTGCTGAGCAGCCTGTGCCATGGCCATACACAGCCTCCCTGGGCCCATCCCGGGCCTAACTGCAGGCCAGTCACCACGCCAGTGTACCATTAAACTCATATAATGTGAACATGCAGAAAATACGAATAAAAGGTTGGTCTGAAAGCATAGGAAAAGGCAGTGCTTTCAGACTCACATCTCTGAGAATTAAATATATCCCACAGACTCTAAAAAATGCCTGAAAGGCACTTCACAGCATGCCAGCTGCCATAAAATTTTAGGCAAAAAACAGTGAAATTAGTTCACTAGTAAGGCCCTCATTAGATTCTTGTGTCTGAGTATTTAATATAACTGGCTAGTTTGCTGTTCAGCATTGCACAGCACTGTGGCCTGTATGTGGAGCATCATCCACAGCTACAACCTCCTGCACTGTGACCTTGGCTGTTCAAAGATTATTTGACAAGATGTGGGTACGGAGCTACAAACACAATGCAGTCACTTCCTTCAGTGGCAGAAATGACATTTACGATTCTTCTTCATGAGGTCAGCCCCTGTCAACTGGAGCCTTGTGACGTGAATCCCACTATGAATAATGCTGCTTTGATGCTGATCTATCCAAACCTGAGCTCGGTAACTCCTTTCAGTTTTGTTTCCTCCTGCGCCTCTAAATCAAGACATAATTCTATTTATAAGTCATTTCCTCAATTAAGTCAGTCTATACTATAAGCTGGCTTTCTACTGTTTTTATTACATTGGTTTCCCAACAGATGGTGGTTTGTTATTTTATTTTTTTCTTCCCTGTGTTGGTCAAGAGATCAAAGGATTTAGCCATACTTGTCTTTTGTTTCAGGAGGTGTGGGGATGAAATTTTGCATATGTTGCATGACTGTGAAGTTGGGTTAATGTTTTCAATTGTTACTCTAACAAGAGGCAAATGCTGAACTTCTGTGTTACTAGAAACACTATAGGCTCTGTTGATGAGCCAACATAATATTCCCACCCAGAAAATTGGATCGACATCTTAATGTGACTGCCATACCTCTTAAAAGTACAATCTTTGTCTGTAATGAATTAGGAAAACTGTATCATCTCATGGTAAAGTAAGGTAACCATGTGTCAGTGGGAATATTTACATTATGGGAACAAATTATTCACCATAACATCTTTTAACTGATAGGAGAAACAATGAACATCCAAATGCAAACAGTGGGTGTATTTTCAGATCTTCTGGTAGTCATTGTTAAAATTAATTTCCTTAAAGTAGTCACAAAATTCTGAGTAATCCTTCTAACAATGCTAGAAATTAATGTGTGGTTTTTTTTCCTGTGACTATGAAAATGAAAAGTGCACCTCAGTTTTAGCTATCCCAGTATAAGTCATCGGGAACTCCACTGAAGACGAATAGTTCTAGAAAAAAAAACACCCCATACTTTAAAAGAAAAAATTAAACCCAGATCCTAAGAGGGTCTTTAACTTGTATCACTCATTATGTGAGCACATTCGAAGTTACCCGTGGTTTTAAGACACGGACTCACAAAGCAAGACATCACATGTGGTATAAGTGAAAGTCCACCCAGTGGTTCTGTGTGCACACATGTGCACGCTCCACTCCGCAAATTTACTTCCATGGAGGTCTCTCTCTATCTCAGCCTTTTTTTTCTCCCCTCCAGCAACATAAACAGAAGTTTTCCCACAGTTCTGAGACTTATTTCTTTGAACCTAATGAGTATGTTGACTGGCTTTGGTTTCTTATTCATGGAAGCCATTCAGCTGTGGCGCACTGTACACAGTTCCCCACTGTAATCAACCAGCATTGCTCAGCCACCAAGGACGAAAGCCATGTGCAGTGAGGAACAATGGTCTCCTCAGTCATCCCACTGGAAGCATGCTAGGGCAGAGATTCCTCTCATTAGGAGGCTGGGGGTTCAATTTTGACACCATTACTCACGCTGGACTCTTTTTGCATTGGGAAAACCTAAAAAAAAATTTTCTGTGTTAACAATTACTTTGTTAGAGTTGTTTTTCTCCAACAATGCAGGACAAGGTGAAGTATCTTGCCAGTTCCAAGTTCCCTTTTGTGCCACTGCACACCTGTAGAGATCAGACCAGATCCACGGAAACGCCCACACTGTCTCCAGACCATATCCGTACTAGTTCTCCTTTAATTCAGGGTTTTATTTGTTTCAATTAAAGCCAAACTGCAGAATGTTGCAACATCACCTGCAGACTGACTTCCACTTACATTTTCTTTAAAAGACCTGTATAAAGTAATATTAAATTAATACGGTTCTGGAGTTTGTTTTTCAGTTTGGTTTGGTTTGGCTTGGTTTCTTAAGAATAAACTGGGAGGTCTGCCATAGCAATTTGGATATATTTATCAAGTCCTAAACAAAAGTTAGTTGCTGAATAGCTGAAATGATCAGACTTGAATAGTGATTACGGTTTCATTAGTGGTTTCTGCTGTGCAACGAATCGCCCTTGCAGTTGTAAATTCCATGTCTTTGTTCTGTTTCTCATCATATCTTATACCTCTCCTCAGTATGACTTACCAAAGAACCCTGCTTCCATTTTACCCTCAGCCATGTAGTCTGAGGAATAAAGGTGAAGAAATAAAATAGCCACCACACTGCTTTCACTTGTGTTAGTTTAAAACTTGATTTCATTTCCTGCATGTAAATGTTCAACTTGTAAATCTCAGAGTGAGCCTCAGACATAATTACTGACTTTGTCACTTTAGACATAAATATATTCCAAATTGCTTAGGTGTAATTATGAAATATGCAAGGGCAGGACTGGGTGCACTAAATGACAGCTGAAAACCTACAATGTTCATATTTCCTGTCAGTGATTAAAGCATGACCCCTCTGCTAAATACTTCACGTCCAAAAATGGTATTTGTACCACATTTGAATTTTAAGATACTGAGACACATCCTTTGCATACTTATGATTTGGAATATCCCTCTTCTTACAAATACACCTTTAAATAGGTAAATGGAAGGCCAAATGGATCAGCTAGTTGTCAAGCATTCAGCTGTCATTAAGGCACATCCCCCTTAATTGAACATACTAGGATAAAAACAGTAGCTACATATTTAATTTATCATATTACCATTGTGTTTTTTACATTAACAGTTTAGCATGCATTATAATTTTTATTAGGAAATAGCTTCATAGCTTGATAAAGTAAGATTCTTGGGGAAAAAAAAAAGTCAAATTTTTTTGTTTTACTGTCCCACTTTGCTGAGGATGAAATATCCAGTGCAGCTGTGTAGACTTTCCCAACAGTGAGGGGTAGGAAAGATGTCAGCCATTGCTGCCATGTGTGCTATTCAGCTGAGAGAAGTTTACTTCATAAATTAAACTATTCTGACAGCTAAATTATCGCATAAAGCCTAATAGTCCTACTTTAAAGGATCTGCTCTGGAAATAAATGTTTATTGGAAATATATTTTGCTTGGGGATGACAGGATGAAGTTTTGAAAAATCTGAGTTTTCCTGGTTTAACTTCTCTTTTAGCAAAGCAAGTGTTCAAAATACAGCTAAAGTCAGAGGAGATCTGCAGTGTATTCAAAGACAGACCTTCATAAATAATAGCATTTAACCATGAACCTGATTAATATTTGTTTACAAAGGGGTTTATGGAGTTTTTCAAAAAGTCTTTTAAATGAGAATCAAGTTTCTCCTTTATGGTGACCTTCTACTTCTGTAACTTTATCACATGATAATGCAACGTAACCAGAGGTGCCATTTGGGACCTAGCACTCAGCCTGTAAGAAATGTGTACTTCTGCACAATGGTGCTTAAAAACGTGCAGAGCTTCCAGCAACACATCCTGGCTTCCTTACTGAAATATTTGTCAGACCTTACCAGAACAACTGATTCACTTAGATTGTCATATGAGAAAGGACTGTCATGTTCTCTGCCGTTTCCCTCTACTCCTCTTGCAAATGTTAAATTTAGTCATTGAAAAGTTAACATATTACATCCCTTCCCAAACAAGGCCATAATGAATTATGGCTTGGAAAAAGAATAATATGGTATATATAGCTACATATAACTGTATATAAAACTATATACTTAAAAAATGCTAGGAAGGTGATAGCTACAAGTGGAGGTAAATTGTACATGTGTGAAAAGCCTGATTTTGTGTGAAGCATTTTCAAACAGGGTAGCCTAAGGGACTGGAAATTGATGTCATGTGGAGCAGCAGAAGTGATGGTTTACAGTCTCATCACCTCCAGAGGAATACAGCCCCTTTGTTTTGTGATTTTGGCCACTGATCCTGTGAGGTGCCTGGACAGATGTGTGCCTAGAACTGACTATCCTGTTACCTGCCATCCTCCACAGACAAGAACATCAGTACAGCAAAATGTTCTAGTGCCTGGGATTTCCCTGTATACCAGAAACCATTTTTCAGCTTTTTACAACACAAGGTGAAGTACATCAGTCTTTAAAGATCTAAGAGAGGTTTTCTCTGTGGTAAAACTACTCATGCAATGGAAATAAGTGCTCTAAAAGGTACTTAAACTGTGCCTAAGCTAGAGTTCTGGCTCTTCAGTTTTGTTTTCCTGTACTATAGTAACAGGATATCTGGAAGTTTGAAAGGTTAAGGCACCTGTGAACTAAACAAGGCTGTTACAGTCTGAAAACTAGCTCATCTTTTAATAGCATTTCTCTGTAATTCTAGTGATGCTTAGAATGAGTATGTCACACATAACCGTTCCATCACAAATGAGAATAATCCTTCAACAGTATCCTTTTCCTTCATACTTTCTCTATATAAGCATATAAATACCATGTAAAGGTATAGTTAATTGGTTGCAAAGAAAACTAGCCTCAGGTGATTTTTAACTTGAAAAACCATTTGCTCTAATGTTTCACTTAAAAACCACAGCTCAGAATCTTGACTGATGTAAAGTGACACAGCTCTGCTGCCTTCGACGAAGTTAGGCTAATTTATGCCACATCTACTACTACTGAAGTCAATGTTTCATCCTCAATTTTTACATTAGATAAACACAACATGTTTAGTACCAGCAGTAGCATTGATCCTACAATTAGTGTGTTTCTTCAAAGTCATTCTTTCATGAAAAAAAGTTCTTCCATCACTATATATATATATAATACATACAGAAAGACAAAATGATAGATGCATAAATGTGTCAGAACAGCATGTCCATTACTTAGGAAATGCACTCTGGACCTCTTCTAATATGAAGAAAAGAAGGGATAAAAAAGAGTGGAAAGTATATTTCAGCAAAATTTTATGAGTTGAACCAAAGATTTTTAAAATACACCAAGTCAGGAAGAAGCAAATATGTTACAGGTGGTAGCATTATATAACTTCATATGCAATAACTTAATGTTTTATGTACATCATAAATCTAAACTGAATTTAAACCTTCTTTATTGATTGAGAAATAACCTGCAAGTAAAGTGATCCCAGATCTTTCAAGTTCATGCAGTTAAAAATTAGTTTTAATCTGTTGGACAATGACAAGAAATTTGGAATTAGGAGACAATAAAAGAAGCTGGGTTACTTCTTCAGATAGCACCTATTGATTTACCTCTGCTGAAGAAACCCTAATGTATTCCTGCTGAGTATCTGGCAAACAATTTTGTACAGCTCTTGCAATGCCTGTCTGAGCATTTAAAAAAGAAAAAAAGGTACTATAGGGCATTCTGTACACCTCCACCTGTGTGTGAGGGTTAAGTAAATGGAAAATCCTGTTCTTACTGAAACAGGACTGTTCCCTGCTGGTTCACTCAAACTACCCCAAAGGGAGCCCCGGGGAAAGGGAGCAGGACTCCTTCCCCTGCTCAGGCATGCACAGGCAGGTGCATTCTGCATCCTGTTGTGATTTTCTAGAGGCTTTAATGCACCTCTGTGTCTCCCTGTAGTTAGATTTGTTCCTTTCAAGCACAGATCTGACTCATTTCATTTTGCAACCGTTAAATACAACATTCCTACACATCCAGCCCTGTTTCCTCAGAAGTCAGTGGGTGCAAAACACAGCTTTACTAATCACTTTCTTGTTTTGTCTGGTAATTGGTTTCTTGTATTATATTGCATTATGAGGACGGAATGCCACATCTTGCCTAATCCCAGATCCCTGAAGTTTGTGTAGGTGTCTGTGTTAGGTCATCTCCCCTAAACTCAGGCACATAAATGGATGATATCAAGTTTTAAATTTGGCTGCCCTCAGGTATTTTCTGCATATCCCCACACTGCGTTCTCTCTAAGTATGTTTTCCTGCTTCCTCATGGCTTACGTGCTTAAAGCCTATTGAAACATTAACTTTATTCTTCCCTCTAAATACTGTGGTTATTCACTTACACATCTGGAATGGATTTAAGCGAAGATTAGTCTGCTTTACTCCTCAGACTGCGGTGTAATTCACAACATATTAGGTTGTATACATTTGTGCACATCATTTTTAATCAGATGCACAGCATGCCATTCATATCCTTTTAGCTTTTTATTATTACTTCTGATACTGTACTTCATCAGACTCAATTAAACCTGCCTAGTTGCATCACCAGAAATTACCTTCTTCAGGTGTGGAATGGGGCTGTGATACACTGCTTCATATCAAAGAGATATTCAACAGATATAACAATTCATATTCCCATTACTTTATGACTGTCACACAAAGTAATTTATTTCCTTTCCCCAGTTATAAAAATTGTACCATGTTCCAGCCTCCTGCAGCCTACTCCAATTGCTTCCAGAGTCTCCTCTATCACTTGCCACTCTTTTCTTTAAATTTCACTTCTCCACCCTCTCCAGTTTGGCACACACTGATTTCCTCTTCTTTGGATTCAGGCAGGTGGGCTACATTCAGAGCTCAGATAAACAAGCAGTCATATTGGAGAGTAGGTGCATTCCATGACTATTTCCCTAATCAGTTCACATTTACCTTTGTAAGTGCTTGAAAAATAAATAAGCAGATGGTGAAATCAGTTAATTTTCCACAAGTGTTGTGGCAGAAAAGAAATCTTCGGGAAGTGGTTTAGATGGCAATTTTTAACTCACAATCAACTGCTTCTCTTTGCTTATACTTTTACCTTCTTTAGTATGCTAGGGAGGTAAAAACTCTACATGATACGGAAGCAATGGCCCTTTGACACGTCCAGTGCTGCTGTCTGACATCAGAACATAAACCATCTGGCTCTCACAGATGCAGTGTGCAGGGGTTAAAATTGTATCCCCCTCATTCATGGTGTCTCTAATAGCTACTGTCAATCAAACAGACTCCTCTTCCTCATCTCTCACAGAAGCAGCACATTTGAAATTCCTGTCTAGGCAGTATGGGAGAGGAAGGAGCAGGCTCTAGCTGAGAGAAAGGACAGATTATTTTTCATTGCAGTTCTAATAAATGAATTTATTCATCTGATTTGCACCCTTTCAAAGGACAGAACCAAGGCTGGTAGATTTGTCAAACCCCAAGAAGAGGTGGGTACACTGCCTCCTGCCTCACTTTCTCTCCACATGGGCAGATCTGACCTGAGAAGGCAGTAAACCCTCCTGCACAGTTTTTCAGAGGATACAGAAACTCCTGCCACTGGAAGGGCAGGTGAAGATGATTTCACTCATATCTTAAGTATGAAAAGGAAAACAAAAGCCAGCAGTGTCTGAGGCAATTCAGATAAACATACTCCTGATTTCCCTCATTTGCGAAGATGAAACCAAGAGTCATGAGAATGATTCAAGCTAAAGGAGACTTACAAACTTACTGCATAAATGAAAAAAAAAATACAACAAAAAAGAATCCCCAACAATTTAGATTTTGTTTATAGGCAGGGACTGCTAAAAAGAAGCTAAAACAAGAATCCTCTTTCACTCCAGGGCCAAACCTATAACTGATTCAAGACTTTAAAAACCCGGAATGTTAAACCAAGGTTAGATCTGGCCTCTCATCTCTGATCATCCTTTCTATAAATCCTTGATAAAGTGTGTGTTAGTTTTATGGTACAGCAATAAAACAGCCAAATGTAGAAGTAAATGACCTCATACGAGCTATCTCTGTGCAGATAGATTCCCTTGGCAGATAGCCAAGGATTGATTGACACACATCTTACGGAACTAGAGTTAATTAATATGTCTACCAATTCCCAAATGGCTCTCAGGAAGCAGAGAATCTGTTTAATGCAGTAAGCAATGACATACTGTGTGTGGTCAAGAGACAATCACTAATTGCCAAGAATGCATTGTAATAAAGCATTAAAGAATATGAACAAAACCCTTTCTGCTCTGCAGCTCCCTTATCCCTTCAAAACATTGTTCTTAGAACATTTTAAAGACTTATGTTTCAAATATCAAAAGACATTTTCATAGGGAGAAATAGTTGCCAGACTATGAAGTCAACACTCATAGGGTCTGTTAATTTTTCTATGAAAAGAAATAGTCATCATTCACTCAACAATGATGTCTTTCTTTTCAAGGAAATCTGCAAACCTGAATTGGAAAAGCCTAAGGTACCTTGAAAGAGCTGATTTTTTTGAAGATACAGAAGCTACAAGTAACACAATTCTGGATTCACTAGTAAAACATATCCATAAATGCTGAAAGCACATCAGGAGTCTGACTGCTAAACTGAAACAGTCCACTGAGCAATACTCAGGTAAGCCAGAAAATACAGAAAATGAAATTAATTTATAGTACATACTCAACAGAAAAATAAGAGATTGGCTGTTCTGGAGAGAAAAAATATTGAAGGGCAGCACAGAGACATTCTAGTCATATCTTCAGCCAGGAAAACCAGCCTAGTCCCATGGATTCCTGTGAGTGATTCTGCTTTTCACCCGGGAACATCATGCTTATCTATTTAGTTATGATTATCACTGGCAAAATGGTACAAGAGTTACTGCAAAAATTCTGCAATACTAAGTAAAAATCATCAAGAGATTAAAGAAATGGGTGAAAAGAGACATTTATTTTTCACAAAAAAAACAAGGAAACAAAACCTAGGTGACATATGAAAAACTGTCAGTGTGTTAGGACAAATCTGAGAAGGGAGTTTTATGAAGGTGTGACACTATTTTAATTCTCAGCTGGAAGGTGGTGCCAGACTGTACTAACTGGGAGGAAACTAAACAGTGTTTGGCCCAGAATAAACACAGTGGCTGAACTACCCCTCTTATATCTGGTATTTGTCCCAATTAGAAAAAAAGAGTGCTTTTTAACTTCATGAGCCAGGCTTACTTACACTTATTTAAGCCCCTGGGGGAAGAGATGCTGAGAAAAGGAGAAAAGGAGATTCTGCTGTGATTTATCAATCAGCACGTCAGCACCTGATTCAGGAGCAGGTCTTACCAGATCTGTTTCCCAAGCCACAGAAACTAGGGAGAATGCATTTTGACAGG
This sequence comes from Nicator chloris, assembly GCA_013400495.1. Lineage (NCBI taxonomy): Eukaryota > Metazoa > Chordata > Aves > Passeriformes > Pycnonotidae > Nicator > Nicator chloris. Next base: position 13,553 of record WAAE01010340.1, read on the forward strand.
AAGAGACCATGGCTAAACACCAATAAAGATTAAAAAGAGGAAAAAGAAAAATATTGGTTTAAGATAGCTTACCTCAGGATGGCTTCCAACTTCAATATAAGTGCAGACTGGATGAAAAGCCCCCGTTCCACAAGCATACAGGTGGGTTTGGTTGTAAGCCTTAAGCACCTTGATGAAATTAGCACATTCTCTCTGCAAAGAAAATGAGAAAAAAAAATCACTTGAGTTAATTCAATGATTCTGACTAATGGGAGCTCCTCTGTGCTAGAGATATATGGCTGAATGAACAGATTTGTAAAGTGTGATCATTTCATGCTGTTCATAAGGTTGTTTACTGCTAAGCATTTAATAAATAGCCTGATTTAATTTCTCATTTAAATATCTTTGGTTGGTATTTAATAAAGCATCCAACCCCAGAAAAAAGATTACAGAAAAAAATCCTAAATTTTGTTTCAGACATGCTTCATCTTTGTAATTTATGCTATTGCTGTGTTTGTAAGACAAAACCCACTTACAGAAATATGTCAGAATGAAATAATGAAGAAAAATGGACCAACTGTTTGCTTGTATTCAATTAAGTAACAATTAGAAGAAAAATGGGCCAGATGGAAGGAGTTGATGAAAACCAAATCATTGATATAGCATTTTTAACAATGCTATGAACGCTGCCTCGCCCCCGCTGCCTGAGTCCCTGGGCCAGTCTTACACATATGAATACATATGTTAAACTTCCATACAATCATTGACAGTCCCTAGAATACAAGCTTTGCAAGACTTAGACTTTATGTTTTCTTCCTAAGTAAATTATCCATCACGAGTTATTTTAATTCTCAGCAATTAAAAGCTTAATAGCCACGCTAACAGTCCCTAGTACAAACATTATCTGTTATCTGTTAACAAAACTGTCATTATTAATGCCTAATGTTATTAAAATGGATAGTCAAGATGACAACTTTTTCCATTTGTTTAATATTTTTATTTCAATCAGGTCTAACATAGAAAAGAAATATGTCACTGCCTGCGAGTCGGTCTGCTGACACAACTGAAAAAAATGGATTTCAAACAGAAGGAAAATGAGAACAAAGAAATTAAGTATTTCCTGTAAAGTCTGTGTTTAAGATGAGGAAAATTTTTCTCAGCATATTTGATCACTTTTTTGGTGCTCAACTCTACAGTTGAGCTCAACTCTACTTTTCCAAGTAGACCAGGGCCTATGGAAACACCACCTGAGCTACTGCATCCACAGAAATCTCCTTGAGTGGCATCTTCCCTCTCTGTAACTTGCTTGCTAATTAAACCAGATACTCCCAAACACAAAATAAAGGCTCTGCCAGGAAAATGCATGTGCAGTTTGAGGCATGCCTCAGGCCACCACAGGGAAAAGCAATGAACTTACACAGATGAAACACTGATTCCCTGCCTCACACAAAGGACTGTACTGGAATGACATTGCTCTACTATTTTATGGCATATTTGCATAACAGATAATGGCAATGTATTAAAAAGAGCACCCAGAGAAAAGCCTCCAGAATCTTACTGCATCCCTGACTTACTGCTGTTAACTTATCTTTTCAACAGAGATGGAGGAGAAAACATCGAGATAGCTAAGGTAATCCAACAGGAAATTGAAAGAAATAGAGATTGATGTTACTCTTAATTCTTTCCATTCTGACCTTTCTTAAAAAAAACACACACAATTTCTGGTCCATTCCTATTCTTCCCACACACAAGTATAAGCATGAGCATACATTCATTATATGTATGTTTATTCACAGACTACTTTCCACTGTCATATGGTAGAGTACTAAGCAAATATTGGGCATTAATCATAAAAAAAATGTTTCTGTATTTTTATTAATGCTGTTGTTGTTTGCTGCTTTAAGTAACAGAAATATGGAAAACCCACAAAAGTATAATAAAAATTTAATGCCTACAAGAGTAAAATGGGCAAATACCCCAAATTCATGTAACATCAACAAAATTGAAATAGATCCTTTCTTAAATTCTGACATTCTGTGTTTCAGGTGGAGCATCTAACTTTGATTCCACATAATTTAAAATTGAGCAATGATGTGCGTGCATTATTAAATAAATCAGAGGTTTCTCACTTAAGTTTTATCTGGCCTGATATAAACACAACACTGTTTCACTAGGACAGTGCTCTGCCTTATCAGGTTTACTGCATCATGATTTAAAAAATGTCTTTAGGGTCTACTACTACCCTTTACTAAAGCTTTTAAAATTACCTACCTGAAGAACATGAAGTGTTAGAGGCTGGTTGCCACAGACAAAACGCTGTGAGTAGATGGGCTGGACCTACAGCCAGTGTGAATAAATTGTGCTGATTTCAGAGGAATTATTCTGATTTACAGCAACACACCACCTGTGACTGAATATGCACTCAGAATCATATAATCACAGAATATTCTGAGTTGGAAGGGACCCACAAAGATCATCAAGTCCCACTGCTCAGTGAATGGCCCACACTGGGACTGAAGACACAGCCTTGGTGTTATTAACACCATTCCCCAACCCACTGAGACCCCTCAGCTGCTTATCCATAACATAGGCAAGAAGGTTTTAGATAACTAATGCTTTAAAGGGGGGATGAAAAAACCCTATTTAGATTAGGGGCAGGAGCCTTCTTTGATTTCTGTGGATGAAATTAAGAAAAGTTCTATCATCACCTTCACTGAATTATTCCAGATCAGCCTGTGGGAGAAGGTGGATTAACCCTATCATAGCCATATTTGAACATCCAGTGCTCAGGATTGATAGTGTAAATGAGCAAGTACCAGTCAAGTGACTTCAAATTTACAATGTATTTCCAAAAGCAGATTTAGCTTATTTATCCCTCTTTTAAAGCTCTCATAATTCCTTGTACAGGGTGTTTTTTACCTTAGATGTCTGAGAAATACACAACCTAGTTAAACAATGGGGAAGGTAAATACATACAGCAATAAAACTTTGACTATGATGAATAAATTTATATAACATTTAAAGTTCCTAGTCCAGTTCAGACTGCTCTTATAGCTCCCCTCTGTTTTATAGCTGCATAAAGGAACCATTAAGGCCTATTCAGTAAATTCTCATACACCTCTCTACCAGATTAGGTTTCTTTATATATTTTACATGGTAGTAAAAAAATAAATAAAGAGGGGTATTAAACTACAAAAAATGACATCAAAGTAAAGTTACAGTTCTGATTTAAGCCCTTGTCAACTCAGGAAGTTCAAAGTGAAGTTTCTGCCCTGCCTGGGAGACGGTGCTATTCTCCCTGGAACAATAGCAACAGGCACACTGATTTCCATCTCAGACTGCTTCCTTTGTCTAATTGTGCTCAAGCACAGCTGCACAGGTACACCATTATGTGTGGAAATGTCATATCTGGTCCTTTGATATTCTGAACTTAGCGAGAGCTCGCTCTGGTGAATATTGGGTTTTCCTGCTTTACATGACTCTGGGACAAAAAGGCTTCCCACATACCTGTAATAAACCAACTTGAACAGCTTTGAATGATTTGCAGAGACTCAATCTCAGCACGTGGGTATGGCAAAGATGGTATCAGGGAAAGTGTGTGTGCACTGAATGGGATTTGGGTCTGCCACTATGTGAGACTTGGGTGACTGACCCCCATTCCCAGTCCGTTTCCCCACTCCTGCCCTCACTGCACAACTGCTGCAGTGGCATTCAGGCACCATCGGATGGGAAACCTGGCAGGCAGCTCTGCTGGCCCCCACACTGGTGGCTACGTCAACTCAACAACAAAGCAGCTCCCCAACCCCCTTGGCTGGAGGCCTGGAATGACTTGGGTGCCTCCAACTGGGCTTGTCCCACTTGGCATCAGTGTTTCCCCCTGCCAGACCCCCGGGTAGGGCTGTATTGTTGGTGTGCAGCTCTGTGCCAGCAGGACGAGGCATTGCACTGCATGACTGCAGAGTGTCGTGCACTGGAAGGGAGACAAAGACAACAAAAGGCATGTAGCATCTCAGAAAATACAGCAGACAGGAGAGTATCCACCAGAGGAAGAGGAGGTAACCCAGAGGCAGAAGCTGTAAGGAACAAGTTCTCAGGGAAGTTCAACACTGTGCCTGCGCCTGAGTTCAGCCGCCCAGTGCTTTTGTATCCATTTTTATTTTCCCTAAGAAAGGAATGTTGCTCAAAGGGAATATATTCTGGACATATCCATACCCTTTGGATATTGTTCTTTGTCAAGTAAAACAGAAGAATAAAGAAAATTAGACTTTAAAAAATTCTTTTCCATGTGGAGATAAGTTTTTTTTCAAACCCAAGAGCAGAGTCTTATGGGACTTTAAATACTTTTAGCCTAATAATGTGAATGAAAATGAATGCAAGGTTTGAAAAGTTCTCTGTAAGCAGGAAAGTATTACTTGGATGGGTTATGAAAAAAAATGTTAAAGAAGGGGAGCACTGGGATCATCACAGTGAATCATTATAAATTCTTGCTCCTAATAATCTTGTTCATTACAGTGAGCAACTTAATACTAGGAAGCTTTTCTTGTCTATCTGAAGCTAAACACTGGTTTATGCCCTAAAGCTTGAGTTTATATATACATACATAGAGCAGAAAGCCTAAGTTCTTGCTTATGGCACAGAATGATTGAAGTAGATATTCAAAGGGAAAATTAGGTACATCATGTGGGAGTTACTGCAGTCCTCAAAAATACCCATTCATTTATCTACCGATCCCTGGGGAGGATTAATCTTCATTTATATTTCAATAAATGCTCTAAGATTTCCACAAGAGCTGTAGGTTCTGCCATTGGCCTTGTACAGAAGTGCTTCTATCTTAAAATCCAAGAAACTAAATCCCTGAATCACATTCAAGACCTTCTAGCACAGCCTGCAAGGTCTTCTTCTCTCTTTTCTGACACAGAGAACTTCTTTAGATAGCTGCTTTTTTAAGTATATGACTGCTGGATCTGTGTCTGCAAACAGTTGTGATGGCATGATTGCCAACAACCTAAAAAGTATGGACAAAGAAATGGTGACATGCAGTAGCTGAAGCAGTCACCACAAACCTTGGGCACAATCCAGTTTGTTTCTCTCTTTGAAGGAATGTGGACCACAACCTTCACCAAAGCCCAAGCAGCTCCTGCAGGCTTTCCTGGGCTTAGTTTGGTGTGTAAGTGCACCAGGGCATCCAGCTGAAGCCATTCTACCTTGCATCTGGGAGTTAAAGGTTCATTTGGCCACCTGAGGGAACATGCCCCAGAAGTTCACTGGGAATTCCAGAGTGAGAAAAAGGATTGAACCTCAGGTATCATAAACGTGTTTACACTTCCTCTAGAGTAGACTGAGGAAGTTCTGGGGTTCAGATCCTCAGTTCCACGCTGATGATTTATTGAAATGAAGGTGGCTAAAAGAGTTTGCATCATACTACGGTAATGCAGCCACTGCACCAACTCAGCTGCAAATTCTCCTGTGCTCAAGTCCTACTTGTAAAACAAGTTAAGAAATTATTAGACTGTCACTTACATTCAGAGTGTGAATTAAAGTCAAAGAGGTCTAGTGTGTCTGGGCAGGTATCTTAACTCAAAACTTTAATTCCAAATACTGTATCAGCTATAAGGGCAGAGGGCCTGTCTTGAGGAGGAGATAAAGTGTTAATTAGGCTTTCCAGAAAGGCACCCACTATATGAAGATCAATGTATCTGACTTGCAAACCAAACACACAGATTTATTTTTAAAGAATTTTCTAATATTTATATATCAAGTTGATAGAAGGGCTTATGCAGAGAGAGATTAGGCTGAAAAAATAAATTACAAAGAAAATGTCTGCAACCAAAAGAATAAGAGCCAAATGCAGAAAGATTGAAAAACAAACAGTAAAGATATGTAACACTGATTAGGCTGTGTTATGCAGACTTTTCCTGGACAGTTACAAAAATAAAGTCCATCCATCTGTCAAAACATCTGCTCCGCGTATGAAAATTAAAACAGAATTTAGGTGGGTTTTATGAGTTTCCAGTAATTATCTCTCCTCCAGAAGCCTGGAAGTTACGTCTTTCGATCTGGATTACTAATGCAGCAAACAGTTTTTAATTACATCTTTTTAAGTTGAGGGGTAAGTCCCTGTGACTAACTAATATCCAGATTTTTGTCCTTATTTTTGTCCTTAAGTAGTTACATTTTTTGTAAGCCAATAGTGACGTCCATACTACTTCTCAGATATTGCAGCAAATGCAAATGGCCAGATTATGCAAGGCAATAAGCTGAAGGCTAAATGATCCTTTACAGTATCATTAGCTTCAACAGTTTTCTGCTGATTTAACCCAGATAAGCATCAGACCAAATAATACATTCTTTCTTTATGTCAGTCTTCCCACATAGCCAAGAGATCAAAATATTGTAAGATTTTGTCTGAACTGGGTGGACAAGAGGATTTAGAACTATCATCTAACAGCTGGACAAGTAAAATAAATACATGTTTTGTGTCTTAAACCAAAATGGATGGACAGCTTTCATATAAAGTCCCATGCATGAGGTTAATTATGATGTATACTTTTTTTTTCCTTCTTCTGTCCCATTAGTTGAATTTTCAAGTGATGAGGTCAGGGATATCCACAGAGAATAAGTAATCCCCGATATTACTGCTGTCATTCAAATTTCTCACACTGCTGAAAGATGTTCTGGACTTATCGGGGAGCTTTTTAACTTCTCTCTTTTGCTGGTGGGCTACTGCCAGCTGCCATCAGTTCAGTCGGTACTGGCAAATATCTTTCTCAGCATGGAGCAGCATTGTTTCAAGGAAAATATTTCTGAAGTGTTAGTGCAATAAATATATGTGTGAATGCCATGTACACAGATGATGGATTCTCAGCTAGACCCAGCAAAGACTTCAACATGTCAGTGAGCATGGGCGAGGAAGCCTCTTCAGGGTCAGCTCTGCATCATGTGTGCTATCACAGCTCCTGCTCTTTGGGTGCAAGATTTTGTAAAATGGAGTAACATGCTTCAAAAATTACTGCTGTGTCCCTCTTTTTATTACAGTAACATTTGGAAAAACACTGGTCCAGGTGCACAGTCGGCCTAAACAGGCCCAGAACAAGCAGTGAACAAAGCAAATTATTTGGGTCCTGTTAAAATGAAATGGTCTTTTAAAATTTTATTTTATTTTATTTTATTGGAGTAAGCTGGTTGGCAACAGTGCTGCAAAGCCATTGTGTTAATGTTGGCAGGAACAGGAAAGTCCCCAAGTAGGGGAGCTGTGTGCAGGACCTAGTGGGTGGGGAAATCCTGCCTGGCACCTGTACTCCATGAGATAACCTTCCAGCTGAACCTGTACAGGCAGGTGCATGATTTTAAAGCGGGGGGAGGACAGCTGGCATGAAAATGTTTGCAAACTGTGATTTATGACTGTGTACCCCCTGCAGCTGGGATCAATATCATCATTTGCATCCCCTTTATGTCATTATTGTTCCTTGCAATTAGTAGGATCAATGTTTTATAGTCCTACCCTCTGAAAAAGCTAGTCTGCAGTGCTGAGTGATGCAAGTTGAGCAGCTGAAGTATTGGGGTCTGTGTCACAGAAAGGAGTCTCTATTAACTTACTTCTTGGTAGTTACAGCCCCCATTTTTCAAAGCCTTACAAGCAGCGTGCACTTCATCACACACAAACAAATCCAATACAAACCAAGATTACACCTTATTTTTCAAAGCTGACAGATCCCCACATTTAGTGGCCCTTATGCAGGGCTGTGATCTACAGAACTTTATATGGTATTGTGAATTGGGGGATCTGACTCCTTTAGAGATGTCATAAATGGCTCTACTCTTAGGCATAGTGACCACTGCCAGCCTCGCATGGGAACCATTGATCAGTTTCATATCTAAATTTTCCTCTGCTGACAAGATATGTCCTGAGAAACTTCAGACTGATGAGGGTTGATACGACATTTTTTGTTGCATAGTACAGATTACTGTGCTTCCAGTTATCGTTCCAATTAAGTTATGCCTCTTATCTGTCTGATTTTTTGATATGACAAGAGTTCTTGAGAATATTTAAAGTGTATAATTTACTCAAGTTGCAGGATGTCTGCATGAATTTAAACCATTAAAGCATTAAGACAAGAAAAGAGAAGCAAAGAAGGCAGATGATTTTAAAAAGCCAGAAAAAAAAAAGGCAGATATATCCTGATTCCTTCAAGCTACAAAACTGCAAGCCATATTAGCAAACAGTTGTACTGTCAGCGCACTTGCACAGCAGATGTAAAGCTTCTCTGGTTCTGCCTTTGTGTTAGTGAGGGCAAAACACAAATGGTCTCCCTGCCTCTCTACCTACCCACCTGCAAATCTGGGTCACTACTGGTATTTGGCCATTTGGCCCAGGGTTTCCCACTAAGGTTAAGCATGGAGGCAGCTGAGCTGGGTGGGATATTCCCTAGGGTCCATGCTGAAAACAATCTTAATCCAGAAGCCATTAAAAGAAGTCATTAGAAGCCATGCTTTGTAGATGCCTCCCTTGACACATCAGACCTCTAAACCTTTGTCACTAGCACTAGCCACTTGACCTAGTGATCTTTGGAAGTAAAATTTCTACAATTTTTTCTGCATTCACTATATTCAAACTACAAGACATTTTCAAGCCCTGAAATTTTCACTCAGAAGATGCATATAATAAATTTTCCAGACCTGTGAACATCTAGAGGGATGCCAAGAAAAGGCTTCAGCACAAAATACCTGATTTAATGACTGTATCATATTTTTTTTACATCTGGTTAGTGCACAGTTAACAAGACAAACCAAAGTCTTCTGTGGATGCAGTTCAGCAAAGAAGTGGATCTTTGGGTTTTGCAGGCATAGGATGACTGTTGTACATGAAACCTTTCCATGAGTTCTAGCAAGCTTCCTTTATTTTGAATTGTTGTATTTTTCAGCAGTATGCACTTCCTACAGTAAAGAGCAAATTAATTTAAGGAACAGAAGAGTATTTTAAAAATAACTCAAAATTTTGGGAGGCTTTGAGGTCAAGCAGAAGTCTGACCATAACTTCTAAAAAATCTCTTTTGTTCCAGGGAGTAAACTTGTCCCACAATATGAACGCAGCTTTATTAGCAAAGAAATGAACACTAATGTTGGGTTTCAGCTCAGGCAGTCTCACCAAGCCCAGCAGCAATTTAAGTTGCAACCACAGCCTAGATCTAAGGAGTCCCTCTCATCTATCTCTTCCATCTGGGTGGAGTAATCACCTGTCTGCTGGAGAAACCAGATTACACCCTGCCTTTCCGAATTGGATCAACACCTGCTAATTGGGTGGAGCAGTTCAGACAAACGGGTTGCCAAGCCTGTTACAGGCACGTAAGATACTGAGGCTCCACATCAGTCATTGCCTTTTCTCAGCACAGTACAGACATACCCTCTAATGACTTCCACTCACAGCCACCTCAGATAAGCATACTCCAAACTTGTGTGTTGAAAGTGAAGGTAAAGCCATGAAGTGTTGAAATGAAGAAAGAGACTGTGACATCTCCAAGGGGCAGTTGCTTAGCAGTGTGTATGACTGTAAATAAATACACTGTGTAAGCTACTCCAGGAGGTTACACGTGTCTTGCTGTGGGAAGCTGGAAATTTCTGTGGGGATATTAAACTGCTTTGACACCACAGAGAGGTGCTGAACCAGAGAAACCTTAAGTGATAGAAGCTTAAAATTCCCACTCAGTAAAAATTTAGCACCCAAGTGAAATTGCTGAAATGTAGATTTGTTGAATGGTTTTGGTGGGTTTTTTGTTATTTTTTTGTTGGTTGGTTAGATTTTTTTCTCTGTATATATATACATATATATATATATATATATAGTTATGATACATGTATAGCAACCTGAAGTTTTTGGAAAATGTTAAGCAGAAAAAGAATAAGAGAATAGATTATTTAAAACAACAGAGATTCCACCATTCGGTCAGAAGAAGAATAAACAAACAAAAAAGTAAGAGAAGAAAGAGCATATTATTTCCTAGGTTATTTTAAGAACTTTCCCTTTAGTTCTCTGAGTTACTACAAAAGAAAAAAAGACAATATTTCAGCTTGTGTGCAGCAGGGAGAAATTTAGTAGACCTATTTTTGGTATACGTAAGCAAGAGAACTACAGAAAAAAATTAGTTGTGGTCTAAATTAAAGTTATATAGTGACCATGTCTTGAGTATAGAGGAACTCTGATATGTGATGTTTCAGAGCAGACCTATCCTTAATTTTAAAATTAACCTTTATTAAAACTATAGATAATCATGGACACAAAATGAAGCAAATTTAGGGAAAAAAAAAACACACACAAAAAAAAAAAAACTGGCATCAAAGAAAAGGCTTTTCTTTAACTTCATGAGCTTCAGACTGAAGCCCTGAAACCAAACAAGGACTAAACATATCTTTCATTTCTACCAGTCATCCAGTTAATGTGTTCTTCTGGGAAGCAATGTATGAAGAATAAATTTACTCTGTCCATCTTGGGGTGCAGTAAATCATAACATGGAATTACCCAACAACATTTTGAAATAGCAATAGCTGCAAACTCAGCCATAAATAATTCTCAGACTTTGCCAAGGCCACATGAGGGCTCATGAGGAACACATATTGATAGAAAATTAAACCCCATAAGTTTGGGAAGATTTTTTTTCTTTCATTTCTCCTTTACTTCCCCTTTTCTAACTCAGACTTTGTATTTCAAAAGCAGCAAAGAAAACATTCCTGCAAGACTGCATTAAATCTACTGAATATTGAATTTCCTTCAGAAGCAAATTTCTATAGTCACACCTATAACAGAAAAATGAGCCCAAAATTGGAAAATTAGCTTTCTCCTTGATCTATATCAATTTGTTACCCACACTGAAAAGACTTAAATGACTTCCCATGATACATAAATGGGTAAAATATGAAAATATGAACAACTGCCAACTTAATTCTTCCTCTTTATAAGGACACAAGTTATTGCCTTACAGTAACTGATTTTCCTTGGTCAGTTCATAGAAAGAAATATATGCAAACGCCTAAATGAACACAAGCTGTAGGATCAACATCTGAAATACACCATAAATGAGGCTTTATGCTGGTGTGTTGTGGGGGTCCCTTCAAGAACTGGAGCTGGCACACCCAGAAGTTCCTGGGGGGGACAGGTCTGTTTGAGAGCTCCACAGGACTTTGAAGGATTCCAGTGTAGGATTAACTCCTTTTTTAGCAAGCCCAGTTCACCTCTGAGTGGTTGTAGGTTTTGAGGGGGTTTTTGTCCCCATCCTTTTGTTTGTAGTCTATGCACAGCAGTTTTCTGAAGCAGCAGTATTACAGCTGCACACTGCTTACCAAAGTCTCATTCTCTCATCTCCCAGACGGTAAGGAATGCTTTGGTGGGAAATTGTGTCCACATTGAAGAGCTGATAAAAAGGGGTGAGCAACCCTCGAGCTAGAAAACCCAGCACACTAACTGGGACAGCTGATAGAGTAAGAAAGAATATGCTCTGGCACTATTTATCCGACACATATCACAAAAACCACTTTTCTTCTTGTAGTAGGTCTTACTGAGAGTAAATTCTGTCCCCAAACTCATTTCAGACCTGCTGTTTTGGATTTTTACTCATGTTCCCCTTCTTCCCAGGAGACATTCATGTTTCTCTTTTCCCCAGGCTGGATGGGCGTCCTGGGTCTTTTACTAAAGAATTTTACTGCTGTGCTGAAGACAAGAGGCAGAAAGGAAAAAGGGATGGCAATGAAGGTTGATGGTAGAAAAGCTGGAAATTTGGCTGTAGATGTCCTCCAAAGGAAGAACCCTGACAGAAAGGAATGAAGTTGTCTTTGGCACACCCAAAGGGCCAGAGGTAATTTGACTGGAAAAATTGTGCCTGTCAGATGAATTCAGAAACATGCTTTCTAGATCCAGCCAACATTGTATATTTAATTTTCAGATTCCTTCTTCAGATCTTTGTTTACAATAACAGATGAAAAGAATTACTTTTACTTTCTGCCTCTATGTTCTTCTATTTTCCCTAAGGCAACAACAGTAATAAAATGAGTTAAAAGGACTCATGTTCAATTATTGCCAACTATGTTTTTTCCAAAGTATCACCAGATAGGGCTGAGGGACACTTGTTGAGGCACTTTTTACTTTCTGGCTTCTTTTGTTTTCTCTTTTTCTCCAAATTAAATCATTGCACACTGATGGATCCACAAGCTTACAGATCAGTCCTCTGCCTTCCTATATGTTAGGGAGGGGATGGAAAACTTTAAAGAAAGCATAAACTAAGATCACATATGAACATTTTGGCTTTAAATATTACTGTAACAAACGAGACAGTGAATTAAATTACAGTCATGTGATTCTACTTGAATGAACAATAAATTGAATAATTAAGTGCTACCCACACTTGAATGCAAAGAAGCATGCACAGAATATGGCTATGTCATAAAATATGTGTTAAGAGCCTTGCTGCTTTGTCACTGGAAATAGGTTGCTCACATAAAGTGATTCCAAATTGCTGTCAAGAGAACTATTAAGTATAAAAAAGTTAAACCCAGTTGGAATCAGGTGAGAGATAATAACTAGGTAAAATTTAAGTGCAATTAAATACCCAGGTAGATGCCTATCTGCTATAAATTGTAATACAGTCAGTGCTTACCCACATGCAAATGTGCTGGTAGGCTTCAGCTGTGTACACAGAAGTGTAACCCTTTCTGGCCCTGTATGGAGTAACTGTATGTTCATGTGACAGAGCAGATGTAGAAACTGGCTGGTACCAAGTAAAAGCACTTGGTACTCTTTGTATCTGTTTGTACATCAATGTATATCTCTCACCAGAAACATCCAGGGAGAAGCTGATCTCTTACAGTGTGCAAAGTGTGAGTCTGCCATCGTGCAGCTTGTCCTATGTGACTTTGCTGAAGCACCTACTGAAATTTTATACATTTATACATGTCAAGGCCAGAAGGGACTCTTTCAACAATTTAATTTGACCTGGAATCTTTAAAAGTGGCTAAATAAATTGGATAGTGAAATCACACTTGAAAATAACATCCTAAGGTGCCCTTCAAAAACACATTTTTTAAGCTTTCGGGTCACAGAAACCTATTGTACCCCTTAATAGGAATTTCTCTGATTAATTGTGTACTTTGTGAACTACTGCTACAGTGCAAACCTAATGCAGAGATGTGTTGACTAAACAGCCAAAACAGCCAAAATTTTGAAAGCAATGGCAAATTAACAGTTTAAGGACTGAATGAGGTTTCCAGTCAGGAACACATCCTTGCCCTAGGCCTATCTGCAAAACTAGATACTGTTTCTGATAACTTTTGTAAACCACCAAGCTTTGCTTTGCTGGTTTATGATATCCCAGGAATGTCAGAAAGGAATTGAAGCCATTTTCTTTTTTCTTTTTCTGTTAGTTACCTGTTTTTTACCCCACATTTAATGCAGAGGTTGCCATGTGTATTTTTAGGGGCCCAGGTGACTGTTGTATTTTTAAATGAAGTATTGAGGCTCACCAGTGAGGAATATGACTAGCAGCATGACTCTTCTGTAAGTTTAGTATAAAAGCTGAGAATTATTCTGTAGAGGCTTTGTCTTCTTTGATCATTACCAAGGTCTGGCCAGGAATCATGAGAAATATTCGCAGGACTAACAGAAACCAGAGTAGATCAAATAAGACACTGAAGTCCAGAATAGCAAGAAATCCTCACAGAATTACTCATTTAGTTGAATTACGTAAGCAAATATCCTATTTATTATTTATAGCCTTTAATTTTTCATGAACAGTGTTACTTTGGTGCTTGTGATACTCTATACTGAGGAAATGGAAATATATTGTAGTAGTAAGTACTCACATGGGTCAGTAATTACACTTTTATTGGAAAAAATCTGTATTTTGAGGAAAAGCATAGCAGTTAACCTTTTTCAGAGAAGTCCTGCTCTAAGTTAGGTACTCCATAGCTGGGGAGGGGAGTCTTTCAGCAACTCTTCTCAGCTTACTCATATGGAAAAAAATCCAAAGCACACTTTAAAAGTTTTACCTACCTAAGCAGTGAGTAAAGCTTCAGTAATTACCATATCCTAAGCCCTTTAAAAACAGAAATTAAAATGACTGTTTAAGTAACAAAGGGGTAGCAGGAGAGGAGGAATAGGCCCCATTGGCTGCTCCCCTCAAATCCCGTGTGGACGTCCAGAGCCACGAACCTGCTGTGCTGAGACGGGCATGACTGACAGCATCAGGATAAGGAATCCCTCTGAAGGAGTGAAAACAACGCTGAATTACCTCTCATAATTATGAGAGGAAATCTCAGAGGTCATAGCTGAGGTTAGCAGTGGGGCAGGGATGGGGTTGTGCTCGTGCTGCAGCTGCTGCAGTGCACCTGGCCCATTAGCAGGACTCGCATTTTCAGCACCGACTTACCCTGGAGATCAATAATTAAAAGGAGGGTTTTTTTTTAAAAAAAGACCTCAATGCAGAAGTATGGACTGTCATGTAGAAAGTTTTGAACCATCACAAGTGAGGAGTATGTAATATCTTAGAAGTGGTACATGCTGAAAGCAGTATTATATCAAGCCTGGTTTACATGTCACTTCATTTGTCCTCTTTTTCTCCTATTCCCTCTAATGAGAGTCTGCTGAGTTATTTTTATGGCCTTTATATTTCACACTCCCAAGGTACTGACAATGGCTTTAAGGAATAAATAAGGGAGGAATAATAAGGTTTTTTAATTATCTGTAGTTACAGTTAAAGCAGTTGCATTAAATATGTTGCTTGTAATGCACCCTTTTATAGCAAGGTAGCTGTAAATATTTAAAGACAATGTTCTGATCACAGGAAGATATATATTCCCTCTTTCCAGTCACCTAGGTGTTTATTTTATTTCTCACCTAGTCCTGTAGAGAACCCTAAAACTACCAAAAAAAAAAGAAAAAAGGGCAAAACCACCCCAAACAATCTTACAGGATCTACAGCCAGGGTCACACACCGCACTAAAGAGTGGTGTGGGCTTCACCTACTCATGATCAGCAGGTGTAGCTGTCCTAGTATGGAAGCAAAAGAATCAGGGTGAATAAAAGTTACAGTATAAGCAGTCCTTCCAAGGTCACCAGAGTCAGATGGGGACCTGAACCTCCCAGCTTATTCCAGAAAGTGTGTGTCTACAATTTTAAACAACTAAGCTGAATTAGAATCAGCTTAGTGAAATGGATAAAGCATACTCTTTCTTACTATGGTGAATTTCTAAAAATAATTAAAAAAAATAAGAATATACCTTCATGCTAGGTACAGAATTTCTTACTAGTTTTCTGTGTTTTGACTCCAGTCATGAAAAAAATCTACTTAATGTAATATCATATTACTTCACATGAGATGAAGCAGGAAGGTTAGTTAATTTGCTCATATATTTAACACTACCCCTTTTTTAACCTTGAATACTAGACATTCTAGGCTTCACCTTGCAAAGTACTCCTGACAATAATTTGTGGACATGAGCTGGATTACTTTAAATGCATTATTTCTATATAATGAGATAGCCTAGGTATCTGGCATTTCAGCTGTCCCACCACATATTTAGCTCAGCCCATATTTCTTACCTTTTACCCAATCTACCTCTACTGTTCCCAGGTGGCATTTTTTGAAGACAACTGTCCTCTACGGCCTAGGTAAAGACTGATGAGACTATTTTTATTATGACCTAGGAAATTATTCAAATGGAGCTCTCTAGAGGCATATGGTTGGCATTATGAATATTTTACAGAATCATCTCTGAAAATCAGGCCAATAGCATATACACACGGGGCCAAGTTCCACTCTCACTTATACCTTGGCAACCACGCTGATTTCCCATTTGGCTTTGCTTTGCTATGCAAGTATTTGTTTGGCTTATTGCATGCGTGTATTTTTCATCTGGTTTTCCCCTTCTTCAGCCCTATTTCCCACACTGTTCCTATAAAGAAGACAGTTACTGTCAGTGTGGAATGATTGCTATTTGGGGGCTACTGCCTATGTCTCTCTTACCTCATAAATACAGGGGATGTGATGTACACAGGAAGGAGGGAAAATGTTCAGAAAATGATGCCTGGTGTAGCAGTGTCTTTCCTGAGGCAAAGACCAAAACTGATGCAGAATGTTTACACCACCTTGACCTCAATATTGCTATGAACTCCATGCAGGAAAGGGCACTGGGGAACCCAATGGCTCCAGAGAGATGCTACAAAAAGAAAGCACTTCTTGGAACTCCCTTGAGGACTGGGACCTGGAGCAGGGCAAAAATGGGTCAAAGCATTATGTAACTTCTCATCAGGAGATGAGTATGCAGGGGTTAATATTTCTCATTCTGATATTTCTTCTCTCTTACTGAGGTTTTTTTTTTTCCTTTGGTATATAAATTCTATTTAATCTGCATTTTCCACTTATAAATTGAAAGCCTTGTAATGAAGGCAAAATTTCTGTATAAGAGGACTGAAAAAACTCAAGAGTGAAGTTATGATCAGACGTGTGACCTTACAGATTAGGAAAAAAATACTTTAAGAATTAACACAGTAGGACATAATAAAATATTTACAATGTTTTATAGAAGGAAAAAAAATGCTAAAATGATTTGTACTTACCACAATATCTTTTCCAGCCCACTTGCACTCATCCCTTCGGGAATGTGATACAGGCCAAACAATCTAAAGACACAAAACAAAAATCACATTGTGTTATTTCATGCTTCAGCATTCACAAATTGCAGGCCAAATGCTTACAGAGTCCCTTTATCCAGTTTATCCTCCCCCCATTCTTTTCCTTATTTCCCTTTATTTCTTAAAATTTGACAACAAAGAAATAAAATATTCAGAACAAAAACCGGAATAACAGATGTCATAGTAAAAAACAATTTCAGCTGTGAATCTCCAGTCCTAATGATGAGGGTTGACTCCACTGAATGAGTGTTCTTTTCACTAGTATATCAGTGTATCTAACAGTTCACTCTTTCATAGTTCAGTTAACTAAATAATAAAAAAGGAGACATGGTATTTGACAAATAATGCACTATCAAAACAGAAATGTTTATGCTGTTTCTATAGAGCCACCCTAACACAACTAATCCTAAATCTAGGTTTTCTGTAGTGTTTGCTTAGCAGAAAATGGATCTCACCTCATACAGAGAAAATCCAGAGACCTTCACAGTCAATTATTCATGTTTCTTTGAAAAGCTTTTAGGAATTACATATAGAATAAAACATGATCTTCCCATAAAATGCCAGGCTATTCATTTGGGAGCCTCAGATAATGCAATATGAATGGGCTTAAGTCTGGATTACAGTCTTGGTGTTCAATATAGTTTGTTCATAGGAAGCAAAAGGCAAAATATTAAAACAAAAGATGGAATGTGAATGACTGAAGGGGTCAAAGGAGATGTTGTAGATGATATTTGAAAATACAGTTTGCAACATTTTTTAAATTCAAAATTTTCTTAATGAAATCCAAACAGCAATCAAACATTGTAAGTCTATAAAATAAGGCTGAAAATTTTATGAGCACATTCTCTCTCAGAGGATTCCCACTACTTCCTGTTGCTATTCTCAGCTTAAAATGTGCAGAGATGTGAAAATTTAAATTTACTAGGTTGAAAAACATTAACCAAACTTCTCAGATATCCCAAAAGGACCAGTTCAAGTTTAGTTCAAATTTTGGGCAAAATCTCAGTATTTTTCAATTCAGTGTGTTTCAAGCCAGATGTTCTTTTTCCTTAGTTTCACAGTAAAATCTTTTCCTCTAACTTGGTTTAAAAGACAGCTAAGTCAAACTGGTTTCAGTACATTGAAAGATTTGGCTTTTTGAGTTTTGATGTTGCCATCAGCATTTAGACAGAAACCTGAGGAGTTTTCTTAGATGGTAGAAGCAATAACCAGTGAAGTTTGAGATCAAGTGCAGCACTGGCTGTATCATAATTTTGATTGAAGTTTCTTACATGACTCTCCTGTCTATAATAAATGGATCCCCAAACTCTTAAAGCCTTTTGCCTATTCTTAAATCTAGTCTAAATTCTCTATGTCTGTTGTTAACATACATATTACCATGTTACTGAAAGCAATCCTTTATTTAATATTTTAATATTTGTATATAATGTCAAATAGTGTTCTAAAATTATCTGAATATATAAGTATGTAAAATGCAATCACTCCCATTCTACAGAGCTGTTTTCTGCAATGGAAACACCTTCTTTCCTTTAATTATTCCAGATGTTTTTCACATTAAGCTATTGATCCCTCAGAGAATTCAAATAAATAGCTAGTTTCCTTTATAGCTGCTCTAAAGAGAATAGAAAAGAAAATACTCTCTTTTCCTTTTATCCTCTTATCCTTAGAGAGTACAAATGAATAGCCTGTCTTCCTTCTGAACAGAAAACACAAGGTATTTATTGCTATCATCTTAGGAAGCTAATAGTCAAACGGCCAAAAGGTCAGGAACACTAAGAAAAAGAAATAATCCCTGGGTATTGAAGCAATATATCTCTCATAAAAGGGTACTCTCTGGATTTTAAAATGTGCCATCAAAATACTTAACATAACAAATTAAACCTCCATCCCATTGTTTACCTTCTTGGCATTTTGTCTACTAAAATCAGGGGAAACTTAATTATTTATTTGGACTCCAACAGAAGAATGACACTAAACTGCCTGTCAGCTTTTCATTAGTCACCAACTTTTACTGGAAAATTACAATCTCCATCAAGAACAGAAATATTTTATGGACTTATTAATACTGGAACTGTTTTAGTTCAAAAGCAGCAGAGCAGAGTGCCTACAAGTGCTGAGTTAAAGAAGAAAAATCAACACTTGGACTCCCAAATAGCTTCTTTTATCTGCAGACAAATACAGAGCAATAAAGCCTTTCTGTTTAAACTGTCATAATAGACGCTTGGCTTTTTCAGCAGTTGCCATGAAAGTATGTCTTGTTCGGGAAATAGCTGGATCATTCACTATCTTTTCCTTCTTTTTTGTAGTCTGAAAAAAAATATTGTAGATTATATAGTCAAAGGTCACAGACTCGTTATAAATTTCTTTTCACAGAGTCAGCAAATATTTTTGTCGTAACAGTATTGCTGACATCCAAACACTTACTGCATAATTCCAACAGTGCACAACATAGTCTCAGTAATAACGAGTCTTTAACATTAGAAGTATATATTTACATTGTACAGAACATGAATGAACATACCTTCTGATATTCCTTGATGTTAACCAGGTTGAAAGAAAATATGTGATCCTTTGCTCCAACATACAGCCGACCGCGTTCTTCGTCCAAGAGGAAAGTATGGTAACTGGAGCTATTAGCTAGTCCATTGAAATTGATTATGTTGTTGGATTCCAACATTTCTGTAGGATAAAGGTAATACTTTTGTTGTTAATATGGTCAAATGAAATAGAGACATATTCTGACTTGTACAGATATCATTTTAAGAATTTGTGCTTATGGTGTAGAAAGAAATGAAAGCATTATTTACCTAGGCCCCTGAATGTTTTTATTTCAAGCACCCAAATTGCTTGTGAGATTCAGCTCTACAAAGAGGTCAAAACAGCAGTGAAATCAATTAAAAACCTGGATGAGTTTTTAGGTGGTAAAATTTTATCCATGTAGCTCATCAACTGTTGGACAAAGTTCAATTTTGTTCAATCAATGAGATTTGTAAGGATAAACTTGGGGATAACTGGCTGATAACCACATCTAAACACAAAATCTATTTCCAGCGGAAGAAACTATTTTATAAAGATCTGTAAGTTATGAGAAAAGGGATGAGAATGACTAGCTGATGAAATAAAATAACATGTAGCACCTATTCTTAAATGTATTATATTTTAAGCTTTCTCACATAGGCAGCATGTTGTTCCCTTGCTTGGAACAAGAATTTAACTAGAGAAAGTAACATTGCTTCTTTTTAAACTCAAGAGTAATTTTCTAGTTCTGATGTTCCTCACAGAGATTTGCATTTGCTGTGGACAGGACAGGATTTTTTTAAGTACAAGGATCCACAGAACCATCTTTGCTATTCAAACATTAACAAAGTCATAAGCATTCTTCTTAATTTTTTTTTTTTTTTTGCCATAAGTTAATATAGACCATTTATAGACTTTCTTTATGCCTATCTATATTCATACTGGGACCAAAACCAAACCACCTCTACCATTTTTAGGCATGTCTCCACTAGTAAATCATCAATAAGAAAGTTTCCTGGTGATGACAAATCCTACGTGGTTCAAGCCCTGAGCTGGTGAATTATGAAGGCAAACATCCAGCTTTAGGAGCAGGAGCAGCTCCATTGATGGAGCCATGAAGACAGATGAGAAAGGGAGTGAATACATCAGCATCCAAAGGCTGATGGCCAAAACACGCGGCCTGAGCTTCAGGTATGTAATGTATGCATCAATTCTGCCACATGTGCAAGCCAAGGATGTATGTAACTCCTCTCAGACCACATGCCAAATGCCTGGATGTCTAGGATTCACCTAACAGTGCAGCTACCTTCCATGGCTTTTCAGTTTTCAGTAAGGTCACTCCCATTTTCTACCATTATTGCAACTGAGAAGTAAGACAGCATCCCATATACTGATAGAAATCAAGGAGAAACTGCTGTTAAAACAAAATTTTCTGCCTAATTTTCATCTCCTTCTTTTTAACTAATTTTTTGTATTAACAAGGAAGATGTTAGGTGGGGAATTTTTGGACCTAGGTAATAATGATATTTATGATTTTACAGAATTTCACACCTGCAGCTTTGTAGCTCTGCAGATGTTAAACTTATTTTTCATGTTCATTTATACCAGGTAGATTTTGAAGCAGGTTGAAACTCTGCAAAAACATTATAGAAGACAACATACCCAAGGAAGACAAACACTCTTAGATGCATATCTTTCAGCTTTAGTATTCTTTGTATTTATTTGGAAAAACTCTCACTACCACCAAAAATAGTTAATTTGTGTAGCAGTGTAGCAAAGCATCAGAGCAGACACCATATTTTGCTCCTTATTCTACACTTCTTGTCACTAAATAAAACTATACATTTATATCACGATCTTGTACTGCTCAAGACTGAAGCTCACTTTTTAAAAATTATTTTTCTTTTAAATGTAACAAATTATCTCAAGCAGTCTTGTCAAAATAATTCTTATGGCTTCCTGCCAAGTTCTAGAATTTGACTCTATTGTCCTCCAGTTCACTTATTTGCATTTTGTAAGAGACTTTACTAATTCTCTTTACTCTGTAATGACTGATTCAGATGTTGAATGTCGACTCGCTGAATAGTGAGTGATGTAGATGATTGATTGCTTAACTTGTCTTAAAACTCTCTCTTGGCTAGAAATGCTCTCCTGTCACCTGTATCTGATCATTTTTCTTACAATACAGCTGTCAAAAACCTTTGTAATTTTTTCATCTTTGTTGGTTTGAACTCATATATGTATGATTCTGCCCTTTGTGACTGCAGCGTAAAGACAAGTGTCTGCTGAAGTCAATGTTGCACAAAGGTAAAACTGATAAAAATGAAAATGAGATCAGTTAGGCACACAGCTACTTGGCTTAAAAGAAGCCTGATATGATTTTGCTAATGCAGAGTTCTAAATATTCACATCTACAGATGGTGATTGACATTTTCTTGTCTTTCTAATATTCATGAAAAATGTGAGATCATAGCATTGGAGTCTAGGGTTTATTATGGCCAAGAGTAAATTACATCATCATCTTCACTGTTCATAAGTCTCCACAGTAAAACTTAAAAGGACCAGGTATGGCTGTGCAGGGAAATATATATAGCTTTTTTTTCTTTTCATTTTCTGTGACTTTCAGAGCACACAACCCAAACACTGTTGGGGTTTTTATGAACATGCAATTTATAGTCAAATTAAAAGCTAAATTCCATTGGCTTCTCTAAGAATGGGAAATTTCTTCTACGTTTTCATTCAGTATGTGTCATATTGTCACATTACTGAGTTCTGCAGATGACAACTGAATTTCCAGGGTCCGCTGCCCAGAAGATTTGGCCTAGACATGCTCCAAGCAGTGTACTTGAAATCCTGTGACATCAGGCTTCTCCCTCTCAGGAGTCAGGTTGAGAATATAGGCTGAGGAGAAAAATATCATTTGTGTGTTGATGATTCTCAATCACTACTAATTTAGGTAGGCCTGAGCTATATCACAAGCAGGGGGTGAAATCCTAAATAATTTTTGCAGTTTCTCTGCTGTTAATTCTAACTGATGTGTATTCATCCAGTGATGAATGTGGCTTCACAGGCCATTCTGGAACTGGGTGTTGAAGAGCAAGGCAATGGCATTTGCACAATCAATACAAATGAAGTATTTCACTTCCTCAAATTCATTCGTTTTAAAGTGTTTACTATCTGGTGTCTTCATTATCCAAGGAGTGACTATTGCTGAATGAAAGAACAAAGACAGGGCTCAATCCCAGAAGGTCACTGGCATCCATCAATTCTACTAAGAGTCAATTACTCATGCTGGTAAGGTTTTTGGATGATCAGTGATAACATAAACCAAGATTTACAACAAAGATTGCATTGTAATGACAAGAGGAAATGATTAATACATTCAATGAATCAATGAAATTAATACTGTCTACTAGCATAGCCTAAATATTTTCCCTTTTTTTCTTATAATTAAATGTTGGCCTAGCCAAGATCTATGCAGACAGGTAATGGTTGCCTTTTCTTAAAGTCTTTTTTTTTTTTTTTTTACTTCCTCTATGATCTGTGCAGTTATTTTAATTGCAAGGATGTAACATTACTCCACCGTTTTTTCAGTAATTTCCCAGAGAATTCCTTCAGTAATTGCTCTGAGATAATTTTCTCATTTCCTTTTGACACATCCTCAGCTGTAGTCATGCCTGTAGCTTGGAACAGGAATGAATGAGCCCTATACAGCCAACCACTGCACACTACAACCAGTGTTGTCTGTGAAATGCTGGAAGAGGTAGATTTAAAGTGTTTGGCAGTATTTTGAAGGTAAAAGAGATGTCATTGCTTCTGTTATTGGTGCTTCATTCCCACATTTATTAAGTGTTGCAGGTGACCAAAACTAACAGTTTCAAATGCACCATATCTTAAAAAATAATCATACTATAATGAATGTGATGACCACTGAAACCAGATGGAGGATCAATTTCTCAGGGCTTGTGGGCTAGATGCCCCTAATAACCACTTCAACTAGCTTTAATTCACATTCCTGACTTACTTGCTTCATCTTAGTCTCCTTTCTCTGCTAGTGTCCAAGCTTGAAGTATTTGACCTTTTTCAATGTGCTTTTCTGTAGACTCTGCATGGTCTTTCTTCCATTAACTGATGTGTCTGTTGATCCAGTCTGACTTGTGTCAGAACATTCACTTTGCCAGACAGAGTTGGCACATTTACAGAAGAAAACCAGTCCCTAACTCTTGCCTTCGTTTTAATACGTGGTTATTTAATTTGCTAATGGAATTGTAACTTAATAGTATATATACACACAGAGGGCCAAATTCCTGCTGTGAAATCCATGGAGAGATGCACGCGCAAGGAATGTAGATTTGGTTTATTTTTATCACACTTCTTCATTAAAGAAGAAGCCAGAAAACCACAGCTATAGCTAAGATGAATAGAGTCATGCAGATCCTGAAGTTTGCTTTGTCCATGGTTGGTATTCCACTGTAAACCTTGTTTTATGTCTGTGTTCCCTCAGCGGAGTTTGTCAGGAGGAGAACATAACAAAAGAAAACCATCTTATTTTTCACTTATCTACTAGCAGGCAAACTATCTTAAATCTTTTTAGCAAGAGGGAGTCTGTCTGTGTAACAACTTAGAAAATTTGTGGGCTTTGGCCTATGTCCCTGTTATAGACTTCACAATGACACACACCAGCCAAGACTGTTTTTGTTGATAAGGGTCAAAAGGGCACATCAATTTCTCTAACAATCAGAGGAAAGGTTTCCTGGTTTCCTCAGCAGGATTCAGATCTGGCCCTGTCCTATTCCTGGTGACTCTGCAGAGTACTGGATCATACAGGGAGCACTGCTCGTCACAACACGCTCCTGAAGCCAATGAGTGGGTTGCTGGTTGCACAAAACTCCCGACCTGCATTCCTCTGCCAGCAGCGATAAGATCTGGCTCTAGATCTCCCAGCAGCAGATAAAACATGAGTCAATGCCATTATGCCATCAAACAGGGATTTTGCTGAACTGTGAGCAGTGCCTCCCACAACGTCATGCTAGAACATTTCCTTCTTCTCTCGCCAGGCCTCTACTTTGGCTACACAGGATCAGGTGGCCGCATGTTTGCACATGCATTTCTTGCTTACACAGACGCATGTTTTGCCTGTTCTGCATATCAGCATGTGTATCTTTCTAAATAATCCCAGGTGTAAATTAGTCATTGAGTAATTATTTGCTGAATTCTTAGATAGATGCGAGGAAAGGAGTGGGTATTCTAACTTCCAACCGCGCCTGTAGCTTCCCCGTTTCATTGCTGTGAGTGCAGACGGTGACATCTGCCCCAGTCAAACAGTTATGGAAAAGGCAGGGACTGGCAGGAAATCAAGACAGCTTCCTGCAAGGCATGAGCCAGCAGAGCTGTGTGGCAAAACCAGCAATCTGAGCACGGAAAAGGCACCATACTTGTGGGGAGTCCAGTCCCCACCCAGACGAGACAATGGCTGTCATACAGTGAAATATCTGAGTGGAGTATTTCCATATATAATGGAAAACACTAGCCTGAAATGAGGTGAGTTTGGCACCATGCCAGGTCTAATGCTTAGCAAAAAGGCCAATAGCCTGAAGGATAACAACTCCTTTCCCCCTCACCCAGGATTTAACTACTTTACACCACAATTATTTTCTTTTATTGACACCTCAGACATCACTGGGACCTTAGGATCTAGCCCTTAGTGAGGAGAATGGTTCAGTCACCATCCTAATTAAAAATAACTTGCTAATAGTCTGTGGAACAATTCAAACTTCTATAAAACAAAACAAGGAAAACTAATTAATCCTTTTTTTTTTCCTTTTTAGCATTTCACCTGAGGGGAAAAAATAATTGCAAAAACTTTTGTTTTGTTACATCTTTTAGTTTAACTGGTCATATTATATGTCCTTCAGTTATATTCGCACTGTTCCAATATTTCCAAACTATTTTTACCAGTAAGTCTTTGATTTCATATTAGGAGCAGAAGAATAAAGAGACGCGCAAATTATCAACACCCTCCCCTCCAAAAACAAACCCCAACAACTTATGCTTTCAGATAATTTTAGAATTATGCTGCTAGGAAATACCAGAAAGTGATCCGTTTTATCTCAAATTAAAAACAGGCTTATGAAGTCTATGAGATCACATACTGCAATAAGTGATTTATCCATTTTTAGAAATGTTACATGAAAACTTCTAATCAGCACCTTTGGGTTTTTGCTACACCAGAGTCACAGAAACTTGAAACTACACAGGGTTTGTTGTTGATGGCAATTCAGTGTTATTGTAATTTGAATGAGATAAATCACTGGGAGAAAAGGGAGGGTTATCTTATCAGTAATCAAAATACAATTGGAACAGAGCCCCTCACAGCTGTTCAATCAGTCCTAGCTTTCATCATCTTCTCCTACCTTATCATAACAGTTGCCAATCACCTGGTTTCACTGAACTCTACTAAAAGGAGAAAAAAACAGTACCTTATTTGTTTTTGAGCAAAACTTTTGCTTCTGAGAGAACACATAGTTCAGAAACACAGTTCAAGGAACTATTACAATGTATCCATTAGAGGTAGCTAGGACAAGATATACAGTTTTTTGTGCAATTGTGATGTAAACCAAGCATTTTAAATGAAACACTCCTGCCTACCTTCCACTGCAGCAAAGAAAGCTTGAGGGCCAGGACTATAGTTTGATTAAAACCAGATACCTGGAAGGAGGAATGTTACACCCATGTTTTGTTTCAGTTGCACCAGTATAAGCATGGAATCCTTTGACTTCAAAATACTGATGCATATGTTTTTTATACTGTAAAACTGAGAGAAGATTTTAGCTCATTAATGTCAGCACTATTTAGCTACATGACAGCCCTTAAAGTGTTTTTGGTTTGAGTAATTGAAGGGGTCACATGATATTTCAAAGACATAAAACATTTAGATTTTTAAAACCAACCTGTTTTCCCTTTATTATTTGTATTATTTGTCCTTTTGGTCTCTGAAAGTGAATCCAGATTATCACAATTGCTCAGCTGCTTTCTTATAAAACATGAGAAATATTAACCTATGAGCTAAACAAAGACTTGTAAAGCTTGATCTCACACATTTGTAAAATTTTTGTAACATCCCATATTATGAATTTGGCTTTGTGAGAAAGGTTATGGCACACATTTAACCACAAACTTCACAAGTATTTAAGCCCAACATTGTTACAAAATCACATTTATATTACCCATACTACCTATAGCATTTTTTTGTCTGTGTGTGATGCATCAGGCAGGAATACATGACGGAAAAAGGAAACCATAATCTGGTTTTACTAAGATGTTAGCTGTGTAAGGGAAAATTCATCTGTCTTGAGATTTGAGTAGGTAACATCTTTGCTACCTTCTACTTGTGCTGGTATAAGAACTGCTCAGGAGAAGTAATGATGCATCATACTAATGAGCACCCAGATCTTAGGATCTGTAACTATCAAGGTTCTTTAAAATGCAGCAATAACACAGCAAAATAATGATCTAATGCAAAGTTTACAAACATTCTAACTCAAAAACACTGCAGGCATATTAACTCAGGCTTCTGAGTTTGGTTAGCCCAATGTGGCACTGCATGACCTTAAATTGCACCATCTGAGCTTGCACAGGTAAACAGCCAACTAAATCCTAATCATTAAATAAC